>JAQQFT010000137.1:0-42455 GCA_029582265.1 Zoroaster sp. YZ-2022
ATGTTCACCACGCGATCGGCGTTTGCAAATGAGACATATATAGCTGCGTTGGTGGCGCACTTGTCCCAACCCTTCCTCCCGGCAGGAGGATATAGTTATTGTTTACACTAGGTTCACAGGGACTAGTTTTAGGATGTCACCCTCATAATACCGTTGCAAGAGTTACAGCAACAAATCCTACGTTATCGTCAGCTCCTAAAACTAGGAACTCATCAGTTGCAGTAGCGCATCACCGTCAACGCGACTCGACAACTACACATACCAGAGCTCTCATCACCAAAGTCTGCTCTCAGTCGCCACGGCAATCGCGCTCCTTACTGTGACGAACGGTGGTAGGGCTCTGATCACGCATGCGCGCGCAGGCAGAGCGCAGTACCCATTGTGTGGCCCGGTCCATGTGCATGTGTGAGCGAGTCGCGTGACCATATTTTCGCGGGCACTTGTTGTTATGTTGAGCGCTTGTTGCCGAGTGGTTGCAAAATTAAAGTGAGCTGTGTTGTTGCTGAGTTGTTGCCGAGTGAATTAATCCAGTGCTGAGGTATAGCGGATTTGAAGCCGACACGTGCGTGCGTGGACGTACAGCAAGGCGTTTTTCTTTCTTTTTGTTAAATTTTTTTAATGCAGTTCGCCCTAAACAAGGCTAAAAGCCACTCTTGGTAAGGCTACAAGAAGAAAACCTAGAATATGAAAATAACTCAGGGGACTGAAGGTGAATTGATATTCCTCTTAAAACTGTCTAGATTGTAAGGCGTTATTGTGTTGTACAGTAGCGGAGGTAGGAAGGTTTAGCTGGCGTGATCAGTGACGTTGGTTGTAAATTATTACAATTAGGCAGATTTTAGGACTGTTTGGGGTAGGACTGTTGTGGAACGTGAGTGAGCATGAGTTTTGGACCTGTTATTTGGCAGGCTGAGAGGACAGGAAGGTTGAGGATTGCATGCTATTTGTTGTACACCTCTGGTGGGATTGACGGTGTATTGTGGTCCTATTACCTTTATGTTTGCTAGTAGCGCTCTGGGTTCCTAGCGGTTATGGTGATCCTCAGGTGTAATCAACCCCATTAGATAATCTGTTATTGACATTTCACTTGATCTTTATTGTGGTTAATATTTTATAACCAGTTGTGAGGTATACCTGTTTCAGGGCTAAGCTGGCAGCAAGCTAGTCTAGTTGAGGTAGGCCTATACTGGTTTTGAGATACGTGGTGAGGTTTACCACTTCAGTTCAGTTCAGTTCTTTAATATTTCCACACTTATCAAAATATACATTATGGATATAAGTAAACATACAATAATCTTATAAGGGTTATAGCAATAATAATAGATGGATAGTAATAATAAATAGTAATAAGATGCAGAGAAATTAAATGCATGTGGAAGGAGGTCCTTAAGAAGCAATGCTTGTCTAGTAAGGACCCCAGATAAGTACAATAAACAAGCGAGTGAACAATTTTATGTGTAGTTAAATATAAACATACAAAACAAAACAAAGACAATCCCATGCATGTCGTTCTTGAAGCCCAAGCCACACCAAGAGTCAGTTAACCACTTACAAGTATTTACTCAACAAAGAGTCCTTAAATTTACGTTTGAAGGATATTAATGTAGGAGTACTTTAAGATTACTATCTAGTGAATACCACAGCCTGGGACCTTCATGCTTAATCGTTCTATAAGAAAGTGTCGTACAGCAAATGATTGATGAAATTCATTACATTGCCTTGTAAAATGACTGTGAACATCTTGATTTTTGTAAACAAGGAACAAATTGAATGGGAAGATTATTAGAATTAAGTTTATACATGAAAACCCCAAGCTGTAGAAAGATAAATGTCACTGATCTTAAGACTATTATGTTTGTAAAATAGAGGTCACAGTGAGTTAAGTAATCAGTATGATTAATAATTCTAAAAGCTTTTTGTTAAGGATCAATAACCTGTTGATTTGAACTATTCCTGAATTTCCCATGCTAGAATGCCATCATTAATATAGGGCAAAATAAGTGCATTGTAGAGTGTAACCAGAACCTCCTTGGGCAAAATGCTTAAGCTTATTAATAATTCCAACATTTCTAGAAATAATTTACATAAGTAATTAACATGTTGTTTCCAAGAGAGGTCTTGATCAATATTCAGACCTAAAAATTTAATACAATCAGTTCTAGGAATTTGATTATCGTCTATTAGATAGTCTGAAATGGATGAGTTACTTTCTTTGAATAACATAAAGTTAGTTTTTTAATATTGAGTGATAACTTGTTGGCCTTAATCCAACTAGAGATATTATTGAGTTCTGAATTAACAGTATCAAAGAGTACATTCAAATTAGAATGAGTATAAATAAATTACTGTCATCAGCAAAAAGAATAAATGATAATAAGTTAGAGGATTTGTCAAAATCAATAATATAAATTGAAACAACAGGGTCCGAGGATTGATCATTGTGGAACACCGTGGGAAATTTCTGCAGGAGAGAGACACAACCATTAATGGAAACAAATTGATGGCGTTTAGTGAGGTAATTCCTGAACCACTCCAAGGCAATACCTCTAATACCATAATGAGCCAATTTAGACAAAAGAATCTCATGAGGTTATTCACACTGAGGTATATTGTGAGGAGTGTGTATATATATATATATATTAAGTAATTAAATTGTATTTAAAAAAGGTGGCCTTATCTTTGCCTTATCTTTGGCCTTATCTAAGACTTAAGGAGAATTATTAATCAGAATAAACCATATGATTACTGTCTTTGGAAACACTGCATCATTGTGAGGTTTATTGAGGTTTCTGGTAATTTCTCTAATTCCATTGAGGTATAATAATTCCCTTGGCTTAGTCCGCCGTTCATTAAATACCCCTCCTTGCGTTTGGGTAGCGCTCACCCGTGTGCAAGGTTAACAAATATTTTGTTGGATAATAGGCGCTGGTCGGTGTCCCCGGTTCAGTAAGATCAGTCCCTTGGTACCTTCGGCAGTCACTGCAGCCCCAATGCACGTGACGCACACTGTCCAATCGCTGCGCGCTGGCGGAGACTAGCTGCTGCGGCCTGCTGCACTTTGCAGACGGGAGTGGCAAGCTTTTATTAGTAGTATGTATGTGGCTATAGTGCAGGCTACATGTGGTGATGTATTAGTTTTAAAGTCCGAGGACGGAGGTGCAACCGCGTCGGCGTGTTGACACCCGTGCGACACGGCCAAGGAGAGGCGAAGAGACTCATCCGTAATATGGATAAAATTGAAACGGATTGAAGATAAGCTTGTACTTGAACAAGCAAGAGGGTGCCATTTTTATGCATTGCAGTTCTAATTTCCCAAAACATTGTCCAAAGACATTATTTTGTATTCATAAAATACAAATCTTTCTAAAATACACCGTAATAATAGCATATTTAGGATTTAGGAAGACATTTCACTTTAGCCAAATATCATGTAAAAATCTAAGGTTATCATGTAATTTTTTTTTAACTCAACAAGTACTTTTGGGAGACATGATTCACTATCTCCTAAAACACCATTATTTTATAAGCAATCCAGTATTATATGCATATTGTTGACATAAAACACAATTATGGATGTACAACCAGAATTGAGGCAATTCTCCCAGGAGGACTAGCTCCACAGCCTTGGTGTAATTGAGCCTACAGACAGAAACAAGCTGTCGCAAAAGGGTTTGGCAAGAACACTGCTGGAGACCTCACAATTCATATGGGGACAAAGTTGACATGGTTACACCTGCCACTGTGGATTAAATTGTAACACAGGATGGAGGACCTGCGTGTCATTGTTGACAGTACCATAGCACTTACAGGGTTTGCTGAAGAGGAGCACAGAAAACTTAGAAACTGGACAACACACAAGGTAGCGAAATTACTTTCAGGATATTTTCTCTAAGGGCAATGCTGATATAGGAAGGATAAATGAGGTGCAGCACAGAATTAACACAGGAGATGCTTCACCTATAAAACAGCGACCCAGGTGAGCACTGATTGACTGCCATGTTTATAATGTGACAAATAGATTGATTCAACCAACAGAGAGTCCATGGGCCACTCCAGTTGTACTAGTTCAAAAGAAGGATGGCACCCAGAAATTATGTGTGGATTATCGTAAGCTGAATGAAATCACCATTAGGACGCATATTTGATCCCAAGCATTGTTGACTCTTCAGATGTACCGAGGAGTGTATTGTTGAATGTTAATATTTGTAAGATTTGAGGAATCTTACTTCCAATTGGCTTTTATGTAATCACTCAGTATACCGCCTCTTTAGTTAGATTAGTCTGTTTGAAGACTCTAGTCTGGTTCTGTTCATTACTTGCATACACAGTTTATTTAGATAATAATCTAGACCTTCTTGCAACATGTACAAACACAGTACAACTCCATTAGATAGACAACTTACATGTAAGGAAGAGAAAGTTTGATCTTTATATTTCTTGAGATTTGTCCAAATACTTGACAGAGATTAGATTGACATGCAGATTTGATTAGTTTATATCTAGAGACTGATATTTCCATTCCTTTGGACCGAGCAACATAAGATTCCTGTGATTTATTCATTGTTTAAATCGGACGCAAAACAGTGGAATTTGTTAAGTATTCTGAGATGATGGTAGATTAGAAAGATTTATTGATAATCAGCATGATTTGGTATTGATTTACATTTACTTATATTACACAAGTTTCACAAGGATTTTGTTTAAAGGATTTACTTAAAGGGCAGTTTATGGTAAAGTTTGTTTACATTTTAGATATTGTATTTTCCATAGATTTCGAACCCGACCGAGTATATTGATGCAACCTACCCGTAGAGTTGCAATAAAGGAGTTTGAAACTGAATAAAGTTCGAGTGACACAGGTCAAATCTACATTCGAAATACTCTGCAACTGGGCGCAACCAGACAATGACTTCACCCTTTGATGTATACAAGAGCAAACAGGTGAGACCGTTTCATTTTAACTGATCACTGAGCTAGATGAGAATAACACGCACAACTCTACATCCTCCGACATGGCGCATACCGAGATGAAGAAGATGAGAGGCCTTGCGAAAGGAAGCTTCACTGAATCTGCTGCTCCATTGACACTGCAATTGCACAGAGCAAACCAGTAAGTATATCGACATGCTCGCATCTGACTTGAAGTCTGCCTGTGATACTGTTTATGCTAAGCATGAAGAGTTCATCCTGCGTGCTGACGAGTGAGGTCACTGATGATGATGAGTGGATTTCACAATAGAACAGAGATACGATGAAGTCGGAGAGGTGTTGATGAATTACAAGATCCAAATCAAAAGAGATCAGACAGACGCTCCAAAATACAGCAGACACAACATGAGAATGAGGTTAGTAAACATCAATATCAAAGCAAGAAATCTGCAGAAATGTTCACGAAGCAGATTTCGACAGCATTGTAAGGGAATTTCGACGTTCATCGAGAACGAATCAGTTGATGCCGTGAAAACTGGTAAGAGAGATCTGAAACAGCTAATGGAAGAAACGAAAACAGCTCACATGGAATACATCACGATGTTACCATCGGACCAGTTTGAAAGCGAGAATATATGGCTCCTACCAATCCGTGAGTCATACAACGAAGTAAGTGATGCAATCGGAAATTTCTAGATGGTCATACAGCTTCTTCATCCCCATCTCAGAGAGAAGAAAGCTAAACATGGTTTTCACCTTGAGAAGATGCGTCTACCAGTCTTTGACGGTGAATTCGAAACTATCCAAGATTTCGCTCCGACTTCAAAAAATTCATCCAGCCAGAGACGACGGAAGATCAATCTGCCTTCGTTCTACGCAGATCATTGGGTGAGAAGCCACTGCAAGTGATTGGTGCCATAGATGATGACGTCACCGGGGAATTTGGAAGAAGACTAGGAATGAGCGGCATGAGGATCCCATTAAGATGGCGGACTCCATCATGCGAGATTTCGAAAAAATTAGACCAGTGAAAGATGGAGATGACAAGAGATTCGTTGAATTGGTCGACACCGTCGAAAAGAGCTACAATGATCTGATGAAGGCTGCGATGGAGCGAGAGATATCTAACACTAGAGTTGTTGGAGATATAGAGCTGAAGGTTACCCCCATAGTGCGGAAGAGAGTGGTCAAGATCCCTTTATATTCTTTCCATATGTTATGCTTAAAACAAACTAATAGCCGGAAACAATCACAACTCAAAATAAATTACTAAGTATACAAAATAAACTTTACAACAATAATTTATTTTTAACGTAAATAAACTCACATACCAACAAAATGAAAAGATAGGTACAGTATGGCGACCTACGCCTAGAATTGGCCAAACAACTACTCATCATTCAAAAGCCGTGCCCAAGTATATAAAAGTCTAATCACCCTAATTACTATACAAAATATTACTGCGCTACATTCAAGAAGTGGTTCCATAACATATGTTCCCCATTCGAAGAATCGACTCCAGCAATTACAAAGAAAGTTTCAACTGGGGATTTATATTTATTCCCTTTTATAATTTTCAATAACAAACTAAATATTCAAACAACCTCTAGAAAGTGATAAAAAGTATTTTCCAAGCTTGGCGGGAAGTCACATGAATACGACATCCGTAATCCCAAAACTTCTACTGATGTGTTACGATTGCTAGCTGAGCTTATTTTACGTAGATATTCAAAGACTACTTCTATCGGAAATTCATGATGACTATAAACTCGCTAGTAGAAATAAACCAATTATTAAAACTGCAGTAAACATGGTTATTTTGCGCATATAGGAGATCTCAAAATTGATTGAAAGTGACGTCTGAATTTTGATATAAGAACATTTTAAATTATCCTTTTATAACGATTTAAACTGAAAACTCATTTCATCGCCAGTCTATATTCCGGTACCTCTCACAAAAATTAATTCTAAGAATAACAAAATAATACAAACACTTTTGTCCAAGTTTTAAAACAGGTCATTATTTGACATCAATGGAATAATAATTAGAGGTAAGCAATTTAAAACGACGCATTATAACAATACTAATATAGCAATTATTTTGCTATACATATTATTCTTACAGGATGTTCTTTAAGGAAAGCTAAAGTTACATCATTCAAATGTTCAATTTGGTTCCCAGGTGTTGCATCTTGAAGGAAAGTTCTGCCATTTAATCAAATAGTGAGTTTTCCATCTTTGCATTTTCCTCTGATAACTTTCTCCACAGAATATTCGCGATCACCAGTATCCGACAGGGACGGCAGTCCTGCAAGGATATTGACATGTTGTTCATTAGACGAATGTTTTGCAAGTAACGGCTGGGGAATGAGTTCGTAGGAAAGTCGTTGTCGCTTAGTTCTTGTACTCAGAGCTCTTGCATCAAGATCAATAGGAATTAGTACCATTCGAATTAATATATAATCTATCGTAATCAAATTTCATGCGATTCACATGGATAGGTGATGACAAGGGTTATTGTTCTCCAAGTTTCTGACGATGAAATTAGTTTTACCAGTTCGTTTAACAAGTGGGTAGGGTCACACCATCGTTGTTGTAGCTTCTTTGAAAGCCCGGTTGCGTCTTTGGAAAGAATATGAATACACAGTCACCGACTTCATGTTGAATTTCTATTTGCTTTTTCATCATAGCGTTGTTTCATAGTCGCTTGGTTTTTTGAAGGTGGTTTTGTAAATCTCACGAAAAGTCTCTGGTTAGTCTACAAGATGGCTGATGTGTTCTCTTATTATTCTTTCTTGATGTTCATTGGTTTTGAGTAGTGATACATCCAATGGTGGGACTGCTTCTCTGCCATACAGTAGGAAGAAGGACTGAATCCAACTACTATTCATCACTGTGCTGGTTCAGTAGGCGAACTGGATTGATGGAATATATACTCGTCCCAATCTATATGGAAACTTATTAACATATTAACAGATTAACTATCCAAAAGTGCAGCGATAAAATCGTTCTTGAACTGCGTTACATTGTGGGTGATCTTTTCTGAGTATTCAGTTTGTTGATTTTCATAATATGACAAACTTCTAGCATAAGCTTACTGAGAACAATTAGTCCCTCTAATAAGCTTAATAGGAATCTAGGACAGCCATGGTTGCAAAATAATTTCCTTATACAAACATGAAATATAGTTGAAGCTTGTCGGTTGATTGGATCGGAACAAGGGTGGCCATCTTGTACAATGATCTGTAAGCATAAAACATAACGATTACCTGAGTAGAAATTGGTGTGGACCTAAAATATCTACACTAACTCTCTCCGAATGGACCTACGGTCGTCATTTTCATTAAAGGTGCGACAACTTTATGTTATGGAACTACTTCTTGAATGTAGCGCAGTATGATATTTTGCATAATGATTAGGGTGATTAGACTTTATATACATGGGCACGGCTTTTGAATGATCAGTACCTGTCAGGCTGACCTAGGCATGGTGCCGCCACCCATTCATTTTATTGGTATGTGAGGTTGTTACGTTAATAATAAATTATTGTTATGAAAAGCTTATTTTGTATACTTAATAATTTATTTGAGTCAGATTGTTTCGGTTTGGCTAGTTTAAAGGCCATAACTGTAGTGGAAAATCCGGTTTTGCTGGACATTTCTCAAATTCCGCACATTCAACAACATTTTCTTAGGCAAAGCCACACCTGGTCAGTTGGACTGCTACTCACGGCTGCCATATAGGCTAGGGGTAGCTTATTTTATTTGTATTATTTAAACCTTGTTTTTTTATTCCGGCGTTTGATTATTCTGTTATCATTATTGTTTTGTTAATGTAAATGTGTAATCATGAAATGAGTGAATTTCTTGGCTGGTCGTGTCAAACTGAAATGGAAGAACACGGAGACATAGTTGAAAATCAAAAGAAACAGTCATGTCGAAATAAAGAGGTCATTTAAAGATAATTATTCGGGCCCTTTCCCAACTGAAAATTTGGATTTGTTTCTCATTAGGTTTGAACTTAATGCCAAACTACGTGATTTTACTTGAATAAAATGCGCCTAACTTTGAAAGCTTAAGAATCGGAGGTAATGCAGCTATTTGGATTTCTACTCTTGAAGATAGCAAAAAGTTACATATGAACATCTCAAGAGTGCCTTGATTGAAAATTTCCAAGGCAAAAATCAGACATGGGTTAATAGAAACCAAACTGTCAGCTGTTACTCAAGCGCAGTCAGAATCATTAGATGATTATTTTTCAGATATTTCTTCAACTGAGTCACAAATTACACACCAAATCCGATCAAGAAAGCTTACTCATTTCATTGAGGTTTGCAACCACATTCTCGAAACTTTGTCATTTCAAAAGAACCGGAGTCTTTAGACCGTGCACTTCATTATGCTCGTTTAAGCTGAGAGTATGGCCGAATCTGGCAACCCCAAATGTTCCTTACACAGCTCAGGTAGATGAGCATGATCAACCTTCCGTTCCACATAAAGACGATTTGAGTGTAGATGCTGTCACAACTATTAGCCAAGGAAGTAACACAAATAAGGGTAAAAGGTTGATGAGATTGCGAAGATCATGGGTCGAATTCTCGACAAAATAGGGCAAAGTTAACAAATAAAAAACAGTATGCCCACAACAGACCAGAGTATGATAACGGTTCGCAGTCCAATTTCCTCCACGACAGAACAGATCAATCATATAGATGCAGTAGATCTGGACATAGACAGTTTGAATGTTATTCTAAATTCCACATTATGAAGGTTATCGTTCAAACTAAAATCCCGCATATACTTGCTGATACCCAGCGTAACCGTGTCTCATACTAAAAGAAATAGGTGAAGGGGATAGTTCAAAATTCCAAACATTGATTTTAACGATGCAAGGTTGTTGTATTGATGTTAGAAAACTTGACTCGAGAGAATTGTCTTGTCTTTTAGACTCTGGAGCTACAATCAATTTAATAAGTGAGAAATGTTTTCAAGAATCAAATACTTGTGCTCAGAGTAAGATAAACAAGTCTGAATTTTCCCAAGCTTATTAACCGTAATGGAACTTGTCTTACCTGTGGTTGGAGTAGCTGATATTCCACTTACCAGTGGCGCACCCAAGGGGGGCATGGGGCTCAGGGCCCCAAGGGCCCGCTGATGATGTTTTGTTATATTTTTAAAGAAGGAGCCAGGAAAGAGAGCATAATCCCGAGCCCAAGTCTTTGTCTACAGAGAGTTCGGCAAGGAGTATGGGGCAGTGGTACAGGGATGGGGACTCAGGAGACTCAAGCTCCCTCAAAAGTTTTCCATTTATTCCACTCACTATTATATTTTACAGTTGCGTATGCATGTGCATATAAGCTTGAAGGGCCACCAGTATATATAACAAACATTTTACATTCTCCCCCCTGCCATGGTGCGCCTGATCTGGGAGCAGCTTTATAATTTTTATTTTCATTTTCTGTTGTCCGTTTCTCTTGTTGAGGTCGTTGACTGTCGTTGGGAGGTTACTCGTAAGATTTAAACACGCCCACGTATAATCAACTCCTTTTCCCAGTTTGTACAAATGGCCCAGGATTGGGTTTAAATTTTACAAAGATTATGCTGACCTCTTTTAGCAAAACACCGATTGGATAATATTCAGGATTTGGTTTTGCCGCCAAATTCGTGTTTGAAAATTTAGCTCACTTGGAATGATCACAAACTTTACGTCCACACAATGAAAGTATTTAACTATAGAAATCTTGCAGATAAGTAAGCTCCAAGTTCTTTACATCAAGAGGAGGAAAATTTATATGGAAGGTAAAACCCTACGAGTCCGAATCGTACCATAATATCCTTCTTTTATGACTGAAACCGCAGAACTTATTTAACATGTCCGTGGGTTCACTGACGAGCACGACTAGGGACATAGCTGCAACTGCCCTTGTGGCGTTATCGTTGGCAGGTCATCTCTCTCCCCCATTATTAGTTTTCAAATAAAAATATTTTGGAGCCCCCGCCCCGCCCGCCCGCCCCCTCCCCGCCCCCCTCCGCCCCCGAGGCTAGAATTAAAAACCAAATTACCTGCAGGACTCATGGGGTACATGTCAGTCTCTCGTACAGTTGATAGTCTTGGTTTACATCAGCATCTCTGTATCCACTATAGAATGCTTAAGGGTAAACACTAAATTACAGTTATGTTGCTCAACCCCCTGCAAATGTAGTGTCATTGAAGTACATCCAAAGGACGAAGATTAGCACTTTTTCACTATAGTTAATGATCACTTGATTAAATTTTTTCGCATCTACAGTTGATGGAGCCCAGTGAGATGTGTTCAGAACCGCCGATCAAGGAAAATGGTTCTCAACACGATCAGTAGAGCAATTGCAGAACGAACATCTGTCGAGGCAAAAAGAACAGCTTCAAACAGTACTCACAGAATTTACCGATTGTTTCCAAACTTCAGGTGGCCGTTAGGACACACTATTCTGAGTATAAAACATTGTATAGATACCGGTGATCATCGTCAATAAGGTCTCGTCCGTATGAATCCTCCACACCTACGACAAATTGTTAGAGATCAGATCCAACAAATGTTGAAGGACAAGATAATATCACCTTCTACTTCACCTTGGTCCTTGGTATTGTCTTAGTGAGAAAAGAAGGGTCGAATGATGTTCGATTTTGTATTGATTTTAGACCAATTAACAAGATCAGTGATCCGGATAATTTTTCCCCCTTCCCAACATTCTCCGATTCTCTAGATAGTTTGGGAGATTCACAACCACATTCTTTTCAACACTAGATATGGCCTCAGGTTATTGGCAAATAGGACTCTAAAGAAGGAAAATAAGTGCAAAACTGCATTTGTGACACAAGGAGGTCAATAGATTTAATGTTCTTCCCTTTTTAGTCTCCATAATTTGCCCCAAGTACTTTCCAACATGTTCTTACGAAATCATAGAAGATTACATTGGGAAAGGTGCATTAATTTATCTTGATGTTATTATAATTTCTAGGACATTCAAAGATCACCTGGTGCATTTGCAACAAGTTCTTGTGAGATTTAGAAGTGCTGGCCTGAAGCTTAAACCAAAAATGTACTTTTGGAAACAATGAGTGCGTTACTTGGGTCATATTATCGTCACAGGCGTAGTACTGATCGAACAAAACCAGCGTTGTACAAAATTGCAGTGCCAACGAATGTGTCTCAAGTAAGATCGCTGGGAATAACTGGTTATTACAGGAGATATATTCACAAATATGGTCAGATATGAGAACCATTGACGAATCTAATGAGGAAGAATGATACCTCGTTTGTGTGGTCAAATGATATCAACACTCTTTTGAAACGCTTAAACGAAACTTGTCAAACTACCTATTTTGGGCCCTACCCTAAGTTTGATGGTAATAATTCATTCTTCAAACTGACGCTTCTGTTACTGGTCTGGCGTATATCTTATCTCAAATCCAAGAACCCAGTTGCAGAAAAGTCATCGCTTATGGTAGTCGAGTCGAAAAAAAAACTACTCTATAACTGAACTAGAAGCATTGGCAGTTGTGAAGGGCCGAAATATTCTTCCTACTTACTTCATGGATCAAAAATTCAAATTGTGACTGATCATAATTGCACTTTGTTGGTTATTCAATCAAAATAACCACAGGTAAAGGGTGTTCGACGAACTCTTTGTTTTACAAACTTATGACTTTGAAATAGTACATGACCAGGAAAAAGCGAACGCAAATGTTGACACCAAAGTAGAATGCATGACAGTGCGTCCGGTTAATCTAAACTTAATTATGTCAGAGAAACCAACTAAATGTACCAGACAAGAAAAGGTTATGGAAGGTAGTGAACTTTGAACATGAAACACTCAACGATAAGTGGATTCCGTTTGATTTTGGAGACATTAGATGATTGTTTCGTTCCTGTAACTCAGAGCCTCACGTAGTATATAAGAAACTTAAGATTTCAAAGAGCTTTGTAGTAACCAGTCACAAAAATAATTAACATTATTTGATATTTAATCATGGATTGTTATATAATCTTGGCTAAGAGTTTTTTTACCGTGTTAAATTCAAGCATTTAGATGTTTCTTTCAATCAACCCGACTTGCCTTGTTTTGATGAATATGTAGTGTATGATCAATTACTTAACCAATAAGTTTTGTTTAATTAACATGTTATTAGTACCACAGTTCTTAACCAATCATAGCCCGAATTAAGTATTCCTTTAGGGCCATATTGTTTTCTTGCACAGCATGGCTCTCGTGCGTACGTGTGTGCTAGCACGATGTACTGATATGATGTGATGGTATGGTCGGATGAAATAGAACTCAAGATTGTAAAACGGAACACACACAACCAGCTGGCTATGAGAAAGATAATGTTAGAAAATATAATGCTTTAATAGGCGTCGACCAGATCAGCCGACATTTTAACTGGAGCCAGTGAGCAGGTCGTTTATGTGACTTTAGTGTTTGTCTATTCAATTTCTGGGGTTAAACGATGATTGCGTTTTCTGCACCCATGTGTTTGCATCGTGTGGGCTGAGCACCGATATTTTGTGTGTTTTTCATCGTGTGACGTAACACCGCCATTTTGTATTTTCATCGTATGGCATCCACCACGTCGCAGTACGGATCGACGGACTGTAAAAACACTACTTTCATCATCCCATGAGCGTTATCCTTTATCACATGTGGAGCATTCGTTTCGTAGAACTAAACTGAACACTAACATTGTAATTTAAAGAGTTTTATTAATCACCGGTTTTTAGAAGTGACTTAATTTATAATAAATTGCCTAAAATCAAGTATATACTTTTGTGTTTGATCATCATTTTGTTCGTGGGTCACACATTTTAAAACGTAGGGAATTGCCTTCTGATAATTTTATTAAAGGAATAATTGAAATTGATTTTTTGAGATTGTTGCGAAATCCTGATTATATTCATACTCTTAATACAGGAAGTCTACTATAAGCTAAACGGTTGTGTAATCGACATGATGACAAATTGCATAATAATGTACCTCCCATTCATGAAGATGTCAACATTGCGAACTTAAAACAGTCCATAGAAGTGATCATTTTTTAAGCCAAGATGATTAGATATCTTGAAGTGGATGACTTGCCTGATGATGAAAAAACAGGCTCGTAAAGCTTATTTTGAAGCTGAACATTATTTTCTTCATGAAGGTACATTGTACCATGTATGGCGACGCCAATAGGCGTCACATGCCAGAAAAAGACAATAGTTCAATTATATACCAAGTGATTACATCGATACGATATTGCTGGCTAATCAATGACCTTTTAGCTGCTCATTTTGGATTTCATAAAACGTATGCTAAAAATCAGACAAAAAGGTACTTTTGGGAAAAGGTATGCATAAGGATACTAGATAACTGGATTTGATCATTGTGTCTCATGCTCCCGTCGCTGGGAACACCAAATTGTAAAGTTGTCGCACCTTTAATGAAAACCCAAACGACTATGGGTCCATTTCCGGAAGGAGTTAGTGTAGATATTTTAGGTCCATTACCAATTTTCAGCTCAATTAATCGTTATGTTTTATGCTTTACAGATCATTGTACCAAAGTGGCCAATTCTTGTTTCCGATCCAATCAACTTCGATAGCTTCAACTATAGCTTCATGTTTCTATAAAATTAGCTTGCAACCACGGTTGTCCTAGATTCCTATTAAACAGAGGACTAATTTTCTCCAGTAAGCTTATGCTAGAAGTTTGTCACATGATAACCAACAAACTGAATACAGTACCCGATGCTTATCACCCACAATGTAACACCAGTTCAAAGAACGATTTAATACTGTAATTTTGGATACAATCTCACAGTATGTTAATAAGTTTCATACAGATTAGGACAGTATCTTCCATCAATCCAGTTCGCCTACCGAACCAGCACAGCGGACAACAGTGTTGGTTGGTCAACTCTTTCCCTACCATGGCAGAAACCCAGTCCTACCATTGGATGTATCAATACTCAAACCCAGAACGTAAAGAAAGAACAATGAGAACACATCAGCCATCTTGTGAACCAACAGAACTTTGTTGAGATTTCACAAAACCATCTTCAAAAGAAACCAAGCGACTATGAAACAACGCGCTATGATGAAAAGAAACAGAAATTCAATAAAGTCGGTGACTGTATTCATATTCTTTCCAAAGACGCAACCCGGGCCCTTTCAAAAGAAGCTACAACAACGATGGTGTGGACCCTACCTACTTGTTAAACGAACTGGTAAAACTAATTTCATCGTCAGAAACTTGGAGAAACAATGAGCCCTTACAATAAATAAACGCCTGTTCGCCTTGAATCGCATGAAATTTGCTTACGACCAATTTATATACGACCTCGAATGGTACTGTTCTATTGATCTTGACGCAGAGCCTCGATAACAGACTAGCGGCAACGACTTTCCTATATACGAACTCATTTCAGCGTTACTTACCGTGTTAATCTAATGAACAACATGTCAATATCCAGGACTGCCGTCCTTGTCGGATACTGGTGTTCGCGAATATTCTGTGGAGAAAGTTATCAGAGGAAAATTCAAAAGATGGAAAACTCCATATTTGATTAAATGAGAACTTTCGCTTTAAGATGCAACCCTGGGAACCAACCGAACATTTGAATGATGTAACTGGCTTTCCTTAAAAGACATCCTGTAAGAATAACAGGCAGAGCAAAATAATTGCTATTACATAATGCGTCGTTTTAAATTGCTTACCTCCAATTATTATTCCATTGATGTAAAAATATTGACAATTTAAAACTTGACAAGTGTTTGTATTTATTTGCAGTATATACATGAATTAATTTTTAGCGAGAGGGTACCAGATATAGACATTATTATATGATAGGTTTTTCAGTTTATGTCGTTATAAAAGGATAATTTTAAAATATTATATATCAAAATTCAGACATAGTTTTCGTCAATCGGATCTCCTATATGCATAAAATAACCATGTTTACTGCATTTTTAATAGTGGATGGTTTATTTCTATAGCGAGTTTATGAGTCTCATCATGGTTGACAGAAGTAGTCTTTGATATCTACGTAAAATAAGCCTGGCCCAGCAATCGTAACATCAGTAGAAGTTTTGGATTACAGGTGTCGTATTCATATGACTTCCGCTATCACTTTCTAGGGTTTGTTTGAATGTTTAGTTTGTTATTGAAAATTATAAAGGGAATAAATATAAATCCCCAGTTGGGAAACTTTCAGGAATCCATAAAGTCGATTCTTCAGATAGAGGACATATGTTATGGAACCTACTTCTTGAATATAGCGCAGTAATAACACATGAAGTAGGGTGATTAGACTTTATATACTTGGGGCACGGCGTTTGGACAGTCAGTATATCGCGGGCTGACCTAGGCAATAGTGCCCCCACTTTTGACATGCTTTTATTTGTTGGGTTATGTGAGTTTATTTACGTTAATAATAAATTATTGTTGTAAAGCTTATTTTGTATGTAGTAATTTATTTGAGTCAGATTGTTTCCCGGTTTAGCTAGTTTAAAGGCCATAACAGTGCGGAAAGTGGTCAAAGATCCCTTTATGACGACAAAACCGACATCGACCGCTCCGACAGATTTCAGAGCTCTTCTTCAGTTCTAATAAAAAGAAAGAAGAGTATCGAATACAGTGTCCAAGTAAGGGTTATACTCATATAATTTCCCCCAAAAAGGGTAACTGTAGAACGCGACAGACATAAAGGAAAAAAGTGAAAATACAAAATGAGATGTATTCAAAATGCCTCATTCACTATGACGGTAAACACACCACACGGAAATTGCCGCGTATTCATGGGAAGATCAGTACAAGAGAGAGCTCAACTCATGCAAAGGAAAAAGGGCTTACTACAGCTGCCTTAATCTGAGGCCACAGAGTACCTGATTGCAGAAAAAAAGAAGAGTGTGGGGTCATGAATTGTATTCAGTATTACCCATCATCAGCACTGCACAGGGGACCATAAAGGAGCAAGACAGACCCCACCCTCACAGTCAACAATCATACTGTGGCATCATCAAAGTCAAACAAGCATGCCTCCTTCAATTGATGAAGATCAAAGGGTTGGCCAAGCCCAAATGAATGTGCTATGGGATGGATTGCGCTATATCTTCCCATAGTTACTAACCACGCAGCAAAGCGGCAGGCTTGAGGCACTCCTATCAAAGTGTCAATAACAAAGGGGTGGGCAGATGGATGAGATTGACAGCTTCCGCTTACTCTGTACCCCTTGCAGCGGGGCTACGTGGTACATGTTTTGGCATGCAGGATTGACCGCATCACTGCGGGCAGAACATCAATACATGAGACGTGGTGGGTCTCTTCGCCGGACGTAAGCCGGAACAGATTGAGCGCCCAAGGGCCAGTGGACCTCCTCATCGGATTTGAATACGCAGGATTACCATCCAATACGTCCTCCTGCGAGCTGGGTCCGCCTGCTCGTCCCTGGAAAACAGATATGGTAGATGTTTGGGCAGTACATATCCAAATTTAAATGCCAGAGGACAAGACAGATCATTACTGCTACAGCGATCCACCATGTGGCAACTTGCAGCCTAGAAGACTTCATGGGGGAAAGGGGTGGAAGGCTAAGTTTCCATCCTCATCAGAAAACCTGGGTTTTTGACCGTATCTTCAAAAATGGGGTTTTTCTCCAATCTGAAACCCTTTTTATTCCTCAATCATCAGCTGTTGGGTTCATCATGGTCAGGGCATATCTTCTAGGTAAGAACGATATTCTTCGGGCGATTGACAATAAGCGTGGCGTGTTCCTTGTTCTCCTAGATCTCTCTGCAGCATTCGACTATAGACTATGATGTTTTATTCCCCACCTTCAGTTCATCGGTGTTACTGGTCCAGCCTTGCAGTGGATCCAGATCATATTATGTAATCTGAACTCCAGTCTGTGAACATCAATGGAATTTTTATCATCTCCATCTCGCTTTCTTCTGGCGTCCCTCAAGGATCAGTATTAGGTCCTTATTTTTTACAATATACTCGAAAACCTATGCCGCTATTGTACGAAGACATCAACTTCGAGTTCATTGCTACGCAGACGACACACAGATGTATGGATCATTTCATCTGAAACCAAGACGATGAACATTCCCGTGAGACAGCGTATTGAACTAATGTTTTGTGATCTAAAAAGCAATGGATGACCAGAATAAATTAAGATTTAACGACGACAAGACCAATTCTAATTATCACTTCCAAACGTAGCCAGGACAAATCAGATGCAACCAGATGCAAATTGGGACTTCAAATATTAGACCTTCTACGACTGCACGTAATCTTGGCATCATGTTTGACAGAACGATGTCAATGGAATCACATGTGTCAAGAAAAGTTTGTCGACGTCATACCACCACATTAGAAACATCAACAGCATCCGCCGAATCACAACTGATGGGTCAGCTGCCATCCTTATCCATGCTCTTGTGACATCTAGGTTGGATAATAAACTCACTTTTGTTTGGAATCACCAACACTCCTCATGTGTGCAAACTTCAACGTGTACAAAACATAAACCGTGTCTTATCCGAACACGGAAATTTGATCCCGCATTACTCAGTCCTGAGAAATCTTCACCTGGCTTCCAGTCAAACAGAGGTTTGCCTTCAAAATAATACTAGTGCATGGAAAGCCACTCAATGACGGTATAACATATCTGCAGGATCTCACTCACCCAGTATTCCCCTCATCGCCACCTAAGGTCATCTGACAAACATTTCTTGTGATACCAAGAACCAGAACATTGTATGGAGACCAAGCCTTCTCGGTCTCGGCTTCCTCCTATGGAACTCTTTGCCTCCAGGAAAATTCATGTCAATCTTTACAAACCTTCAAATGCCTTCTTAAAAACATTCATATTTAACTCAACTTATAATTAGTGCCCTGGTTTTTTTGTTTCAAGTGACTTGTAAATTTAAATTATTATTGTACAGTAACTTTTCTTCAAGCGCCTCGGAATATGTCTACATAAGTAGATGGCGCTTTACAAATCTTTAATATTATTATTATTATTATTATATTGTACTTTCCCAAGGAAGGCGAGAACTCACACGCTGATTGATGAGCCTCACCTTTCATGGGTCACATTGGGAAGCAGCGTACCCCTGGATCAAGGATTTTCGCCAGTCTACCGGATAACAGACAGGTTGCATTTGCCACCCACAAGCACTGGAACGACGACTAGAGCGGGATCCACAAAGCCAAAGTGTACAACGCACAAATGGAAGACATGATGGATCAAAGGCGTTCACCTGGCAAAGGAATCCTAAGGAGGAAATGGCTTCGTAACAGGGACCGGTACTTTCATGGCCATCATGAGTTCTACAAAACCAGAGGAGCAAAACATACCCTTTCAGGATGTGTTCAATAGCAGCGCCAAATTACAACGGACATGTCCTCAACGATTATTGGGCAAAGGAGGGCCAGACATGATGAATCCCTCTGGGGTCTTGCTTCGATTTCGAGAGAACGAGGTAAGCTTTTGGTTGGCGACATCCATAAGATGTATCACAGCATTTTCACTGTGAAAGGACCAACATTGCCTGATTTCTCTGGAAGGTGCAGACCAATGAAGATCCGAAAACATACTGCATGAAAGTCGTCAGCATGGGTGACCAGCAGCCTAGCCACTATGGCACTGAAGAAACTGCTGAGCTGGCAACGATCAATTCCTGAAGCTGAAACTGGTAACAAGACATGCGTGATGACATCCTCAGTCCGTACAAACCCCTAGAAACAGGGCTCGAACTCATGCACGAAGAGATTGATCGAATTAGATCAAGCCGGGGAAATTTTGTTGTTAAAGAAATGGGTGTTCCCGGGTGAAGGACTGGATACGGCGAAAAGAATCGTGCTGAGAGCAGTGAGAAGGTGTAGCCATGGAGCCCAAAAGAGATGTACTCCACTTCATCACTAAGATTAAACTTCACCCCGAAGAAGAAATTGAGACCGGGGTCCTGACTTGAGAGGTGATGCACCCATTGGAGATCCAGCCATTCTTACAAAGAGAATGTGTTTGAGCCCAAGTCAACGGAATTTATGACCCACTGGTCTCGTAACAATTCACTGGCAACCCCTTTTCCCGATCCACAGGGCTCTAAAAGAGCCTTTGTTGTGATACGCTTCGATCCGTGAGTCTAAAGTTGGCAGAATCGCCATACCCTTGACGCCCAAGGCTGCTTAATTCACCTGAAAATGCTTGAGCGGTTTTTTGGTTTGGCCGCCTCTGTTGACGAGATAAGTGTTTAAAAAGGTTCATAAAAGAAAAAAGCGCGTCACTTTGGGCGGTTCCCAGTTCCCTGCTAGCGTCCTCGCTTTCCACAACGGTCAGTTTTTTAGTTGCAATCATGATGGAAACGGATAATAATGATATCATTTGGCTGAGATTTTGGCAGACGGTGGCTCAGAATCGGATGACAGGTAACGGATGATGACAGCACATTGGACATTTCAGCGACATTCACGAGGTGTTAAATCACGGTAAAAAGTGAATAACAACAGTTAACGTTACTCTTCCCGGCCCAATGCAAACTAAATATAATTCAACGATATTTCATATAGCGTAAATATTGGGAATGCATTTTTATATGCTCAAGGGGTTACAACTGTTGGAGTTAGAATGTTAAAATTTGAAAATGGATCATAGACAAAGGGGTGACCAAATCCCCACCCCTGGACTGGGGCAAAAAGTCAGGCACAGTGCTCAAGTGAAAAGCAATACAATTTATGATAGTTTGTTGGGGTTGTTGTATTCATTGAAACATGGATTGATAATAGCAAAAATTTTAACATCCACCCACAACCAGTCGTGCTAATTAGCACATCAACAAAGCTGAAAATCCCTTCTTAACGTTGATCTCAAGCTTCCAAAAGAATAGCCTCATATTCGAAAGGCCCTCATAAGTCGTATTATGCGAGAGTTGGGGGGAATTCATTCACAATCCCACATTAAAACAAATTTATCAGCAACGAGTTTTTTGGAGAGTGGATGGAACCGCCCTTATTTTCTTTTCTCAACACAATATTCATTTGCGCATTACCCCTGTGGCCTGTTGCACATACAGCAAAGTAACATTGAGATTTTGTATTTACAAATGTGGGACAAAGTTAATCCTCCTTTGCCTTGTTTTTCTGTTGCAGCCTACCTACCAAGGTGACAACCGGCCGATATCACAAAGGAGGACGACAGGAAAAGGTTAATTCCGATCCGGTTTGGGGAACGACAGAGACCATTACGAGTGTGGGACTGTGCAGTTCCTGCAAATCCTGGCCTTACAGCGACTTTGCCACTGTGTCAGCCAGGGAGATCTTCAAGCTGTATTTTGTCAACTCGTGGTGGATATGCTCATCGACGAGACTAGTAACTATGCCAGCAAACAATGAACTCAAATCCTGATCAACAGTTCTCTCCTGGCATAACCAACATTCCCAAAGAAATAATGGCGATTTGTGGCGCTTCTCCATTGCTATGAGCTCAACAAATCCTCTCATGCAAGATGTACTGGTCGACATCTGAAATTCTTCACATCCCCATTCTATCCGTCTGATTATGTCCCGTAATCTGTTCAGTTCAATTCTTCGGTTTCTTGCATCTCCAATAACCAAATTCCTCGTAGAGCTTGGCTAAACGAGAACAAACTTTCCAAAAGGTTCAGCCTTGATAAGTCCTCATCCCAAAGTTTCTCAACACATAGCCTGCTGCAGAATCTGTCCTCAGACGAGTATGGCTAGCAGAGAAATTCAAGGGGACAGCAAGTTTTTTGTTCAATACATGTAAGGAAAACCTATCAAACAGGGTATTAAAGCCTTACTCCTGAACGTCCCAAAAACAGGATACAGGTGTGCTTGGGAAACTGTACACAGGGCCCTGACGACACCCAAACTGTTTATAGTCTGGAACGTACATGTAGATTCCAAGTCGTCAGACTGCCATCCACCAAACCCGACAGTTACAGGAAAAAATCGTCATTGATCTGTGGTCCATGGACTTGAGGGGACATGTAATATATTGTGATAATTACTATACTTCAAGCCCAGCTTTCTTAGCTAAACTTTCTAAACTAAGGTTCGGATATTGTGGAACTGTTCGTTTACACTACACAGAGAGAATACCAGGCCAATAAACCCCAAAAACCATAGAGAAATGAAAGAAAGGGTGACCCATTTTTGGGTGAAAGGTGGGCAGTTGTGTATCGTTTGGCGAGACAAAACAAATCTGCTTGCACAACTAATATGAAGCAACAGTAGTTGTCAAAAAGCAAATTCGGTGTAATAAGAGCCACAAGTGGATTTTGTATGTGATGTTATGACCCAATTGTGTTGAAGATTACAACAAAAACTGTGATTGAACTGATCTTATGCCGACCAATGTTTTTTCGATGCCTACAATCATACACAGAAGCTTGAAATGAGTGGAAAAGAGTTTTTCCATATACAGAATATCTATGTATTGTCAATAGCAGAGTAATTATTCACCAGCTTGAGGGAACAAAAATGTCAGTAACCTTGATTTTCGTATAAAGTTGTACAGGGCTTGCTGTTGGGTTGGGAACGTAACGCAACAAGTCGGCAGTTGAGATACCATATTCCCTATCGAGTTGACGGGGCAACAACACTATCCTGGCAAAAACCACAATGGAAGAGAAACGCGACTGCATTGTTTGTCTTTACCAAATTAGAGCAGGCGAAAACAAACTAAAAAGATGATCTGTAAACAATGTACACAACATATGTGCATAGTTCCTTGCTTTTGAGAAATACCACACCACTTGAACTGTAAATCTGTACTATTACCTCCAACCCCCACAATTCAATGTTGGAAGGTCGGACGTCGTTACAGTCAAACCAACATTGTGAATTGGGGAAAAGTAATTAACATGGATATGATGTACACTGAATAACAACAAATGAGACACCATTTCAAGAAGAAATAAAATATCCCCAAAAATTCTATCAAGTTATTGTGTTGCCTACATGGAAAATAAATCTGATACATGTACGCTTCCACATTTATTACAAATTCTCTGAAATATCACCTATTTGTATTGCTGTACATTGTAAATACTGATCTAGTATTTCATTGTTTGCTGTTTACACACAAAATGTTTTCCTCCATTTGCTTAACAATCATTTTACCATCGTTTTATATACACAAATATATCTAGGCCATTTTGGTATGTACAGTACACATGTAAAAAAGTGTCTATCACTGCGGTGAGGGCGCACTTCAATGAAATTATGAAAAACCCCACTGGTGCTGAAGTGACATTGGGCTCTAATTGCTGTGGTAAAAAGAGGGTGCTCTCTTACATGATGGCTATTAATATTAGAAAGGGGTTTAAAAGGCAAAGATACTCCCTTAAGAAGATGTGGGGCATAAAAGCTTGGTTGGATGTGCCTGATAGTATGAGAAGAATAAGATTAATTCTTCAAGGAGCTATATGGGGTCGCTGACATCTCGTTCCCAACGATACATCAAACCACAGGAGCTGACAGAAGGCCAAAACCTTCTGATTGTCTTTCACAATGGCTCGAGCAAGCATTTGGGAACAATGTACTACATTCGCTGGCTGTTAATGATGGTAGATACATGTCCAACTTAGTGGCGAAGAGCAAAGTCGCATCGCCTCCATCGAGATTACTAGCATTTGTGAGACTTGAATTAAGCGGAGCTGTGCTCAACAAGCGACTCACGTGCTTCATCAAGAAGAGTGAGATTAGAAGGTTTGATAAGAAATTCCATAGTCGACAGTGAAATTGCTGAGATCGATGATTCAAACAGAGGCTATGGTTTCAAGACATTCGTTGCTACCGAATTATTTAAAAATACTGGAGGCCACGGAACCACCAGGATTGAGTGGTGGTGCAGAGGAAAATTGAATCTTAGATTTAATCACCAAGGTAAAACCCCTTCTGAGATTGGCTCTGAGGTGTTTGGCATAAGGGATAACCATTTCTGCAACAACCACTGTTTGGAAGAATGGCCCAATCGCACAAAGCTTATCGAACATAATCTTCCAGAGCGAGCTAAAATTGATAGTTGCTGATGCACGGAGCAGATACATTGGCTAACAGAATTGAGGTCACATAATTTACCTGCGTACGCCATTGAGCTTCTCAGTGTAACCAAAGTACTTACTACGAGAAAGGTATAGAGCAAACAGAACTTCTTCTGGATCAAAGTGCCAGAAACCACCTAATAGAGACTTTGAAAGACGACCAAGGCGACTTTCAATAAACTCTACACTTAAATTGTGTCCTAAGTCAGAGATGATGGTATTGTGGAAGACCCGTGCTGAAGATACGTACTTCAGCTATAATAAACAAGTGCCACTCCTACCTATCATCATCCTTTTAAATATATACGCTACATGCTAATAAGTACCTGGCGTTCAAACTACAGTCTCCAAAGATACGATCAAAGTTTTGGATAAAATGACACTGTACAAGATGGCCCAAGAGTATTTTTAAATTGCGGATGACAGGAGAACGACGCTTAAGTGTGAAGGGATAGGATGACTATCCATTAGCACAAACCATCCACCACCTGGAACTACGTTGGAGTGGATCTATTTGGGGCCCCTTCGCAGCTCTGTGGAGAGGTAAACCCAAGAGAGCTAGGGCCGACGTATGGTTGTTATATTCCCAACTACTTTACCGACCCATTCATAGACCTCGCTATTGATTTGACGGTTCCCTGCAAGTCCTCAGAAGATTTTGCGGCCCCTCAAAGAGGCTACTGAAGGCAGGATGTAATAGTGATGGAGGCAGTCTAGCTAGTTGCGGCCTCAGGAACTCAAACAGGCTATGGATGGCTGGGATGGGGACAAGTTACATGATTTTGGTATGAACGGGATGACATGGAAATTATCGCAGCAGATTCAACACTTCAGCAGAATGGAGTCACCGAGATTCTTATCAAAGGTGTCAAGAAACCAACCGTCACTGCATCAGGAGCCCAGATTCTCCAGTTTCTTGGGAATAAACATGTTTTTATGGTAATAATCTAGTAAACAGAGGCCGATTGGACGACATCCCTGACGAAGACGGAAACCCTACCTCTGTCTAACAACATGCTGCTTGGGCGTACCCTGCAAAGGGGTGCCAAAAGTGGAGCCTTGGAGAGAGACCATCAACCCCAGACTTGTCGCGTTGAGTTTTATCAGAACATCATCAGGCCCTACTGGATTAAGTAGACGAGGACTACTTCCCCGTCTCTCATCATTAGACAGAGTGGCACCATCAAGAGAAGAAATGTGCAGAAGGGTGACGTGGTGTTGGTGCAAGACAGCAATGTTTGTCAGAACCCTTCAGAATAGGATAAAGTGGAAGAGGGTGCGCACGGATAGGGCTGGCCAACAGGAATGTGCAGGTTAGGCTGAAGACGGCAGACGCAGCTGATCAGTGTCGAAACACTGGTGCCTCTTATCCGAATCTATTTCAGAGGCTGATAGTTCTTGTTCCTGTTGACCATGACAGATTGATTGAACTGGCGATTGTTTGGTGGGCGGGTGTAGATTTGGGAATCTTACTTCCCAATTTGGGTTTTTAAGTAATCCTCAGTATGCCGCCCTCTTTAGTTAGATTAGTCTGTTTGAAGACTCTAGTCTGGTTCTACATTACTTGCATCACGAGTTTATTTTAGATGAATCTGAACCTTCTTGCCACATGTACAGAGCACGTTACAACCTCATTAGATAGACAACTTACATGTAATAAGGAGAAAAGTTTGATCTTTATATTTCCTTGAGATTTGTCCAAATACCAAACAGAGATTAGATTGTTGTACAGATTTGAGATTAGTTTATATCTAGAGACTGCATATTTCCATTCCTTTGGACAGGCAACATAAGATTCACCAATGATTTATTCATTATTTAAATCGGACGCAAAACAGTGGAATTTGTTAGAAGTATTCTGAGATGATGGTAGATTGAAAGATTTATTGATAATCAGCATGATTTGGTGATGATTTACATTTTACTTAAAATTTGCAGTTTCTGAAAGGGATTTCGTTTTAAAGGTTTGCCAAAGGGGGATTTATGGGTAGGTTTGTTCATTTTAGATGTTGTAGTACTCATAGATTTTCGAACCCCGACGAGTATATTGATGTAAAACCCCTACCGTAGAGTTGCAATAAAGGGGTTTGAAACTGAATAAAGTTCGAGTGACACCAGGTCAAATCTTACAATATTGTGGGATGCTTTGCAAATTTTGTTCAGATGCCCTCAAAATATGGCATCAACCTATAAAAACAAAGGGAAAAATATAAGACAAAAATAGTTGGATTATTGCTTCCTTACCCCCTGAAGGTTGTTTTTATTGAAACGCTTATCCCTCTTCTTGTGCAGATTACTAGAATACCGTTAGTGGCCTGATATTTGTTTGGGCTTACAATGGTCAGGAAGTAATAAAGAACATCACTTCAAAAGTTATTTTAAAAGTAATTTTTTATTTATGTTACCTATTGAAATATTAGCATTCTATTGTAACCAACTAAAAAATGCTAATGACAAACATCAGATCATTTAAAAAGTAACATTGATATGTATCAAACACAGTGTCCCTAAGGGTTTGTATGGATTGCCACTGAATATATTATTGTATCAAACTTTATTTATCCTAGAATAAAAATAAGTGATTTACCTTTAACATTGGTCTTCTAGAAAAGAATAGAATAAAATAGTGACGTCCTCTGCTTGGTGACTGCAGCAAGGTGTCTACTGTAAGTCCCGGCAGAGCCATTTGATTCACTCATGGTTTTAAGTGTATATATGTAAACAAGGGTTCAATGAAATGATGCAACAACTAACAGGTGGCATCCTTGTCGAATGCCTTTCTCGAAGGGAAAAAAAGGATTGTGAGGAGCCACCAAACCTGACCAGACTCTCTCAACGTGCTGCTTTACAAAGCCATGGATATAGGGATATAAGCGATTTTTCGAAGCCACTCTGTTACTTGTTTTAAACAAATATTAATAGCCAGTCCACATTATCGAAGTGTTGGTTCAAAACAGCAAACGGGAAATTTTGAGTTAGTGTTGCTGTCTGTTATGAGATTGATATTATCATAAATTGAACGATCAGGAATTGAATAGCTTTGATCAGGATGAAAAATGCCACAAATGACATTTTAAAGTCTATTGGCTAGAACTTTTGCAGAGACAGGACATAATTTTTAATATCAAGGAGATCTCCTTTTCCCTGAGAACGGGAAATAATAACTGCTCTCCGGCTGAACCTCAACATTTTTGATTTAATGGATTCATTTAAGACAGCAGGTAAATCATCTTTAATCAAAGGCCAGAAAAATTGGTAAAATTTGGCGGAAATTCCATCAAGGCCCGGAGATTTGTTTTGGTTGAGTTGTTTAACTGCGTTTTCAATTTCTTCGGGTAATAGCGGTCTGTCACAATCTTCACTAATAATAATAATAATAATGTATAGATTTATATAGCGCACGTATCCACCAACTAAGTGGCGCTCAAGGCGCATTATATTGTATCCTGCTCCTCAAGACTCTATAGGCTCATAAATCATTCCTGAAACCCATCTCAGCTCCCTGGGAAAGTATACAGCTCAGTGCTGCCATTCCTAGCGCATATAAAACCAAACCATCTCTGCCTTCACGGTACTTGTTAACCCCTGGGTGGAGAAGAAGCAATTATGGTTAAGTGTCTTGCTCAAGGACACGGAATTATCACAGCCGGGGCTCGAACCCACACTGCTGCTGGCAACACAAGACTTGAGTTCAATGCATGGACACACGACAATCCACTTTACGTGCATTATACAGCACAGGGACCTACGGCTACGTCCCATCGAGGACGAAGCTTAATTATATGGTTAAGTGTCTTGCTCAAGGACACAAGTGTCTCACGACCGGAACTCGAACCCACACCTGCTGCTGGCAACACCAGAACTTGAGTTCAGTGCGCTAGACCGCTCAGCACGACACTCCATGTAGGATCAAGGTCACTGTAGTAGGATCAAGGGTCAGTGAAGCGAATATGGTTTCACGAGCCTGCTCATCAATTGGAGATTTTTACTTGTACAATTTTTATCGAACTGACGGACAAAGATTTCATTTCAGACGTGTTTTCTGTTATGTGTCCATCAGAAAAACGCAGTGCAGCAGTCGCAAAACAAGGGGAAGACATAAGACATCCAGATGAAGGCAAAGCACACGAACCCAGGCCCGTAAAACGTTAGAGTTAGTGCGACAAGGCAGAGAACAGTGTGATCGGATTTATAATTACTCGCACTTTTTGTCTTATTTGTGTTTTTGGGCGGGTATATAGAAATAAGATGAAAGAGTAATCAGCAGTCCATAGTAAAAAAATTCCAACAAGGTCTTCAGGACCTTATACAAAACTCCAGATTTGTAATGAAATTAAAGCTGTTGTGCCCACCACTACATGCCAAAATTCCAAATAGCTCATAGATCCAAGTAATCGATTTTACAATGAAGGATCAGAACCTGGCGATATGGCAGCTCCTTTTCAGTGTGAAACAGGAAATGTCTGAAATCCTTTTGCAAGTATCAAAATGTCTGAAATTGCACAATGGGGATTTACTGTATCTTTGAAGCCAGTGAAAATGTCTGAAATTAAATTAGATTGGTAACTATGTGTTCTGGATTACGACCATTATGCACCCTCTACTGTGTGAAGGTAGTTGCCAACTAAATATAGACTGTAATGAAGGTAGGTATATTCAAACCCGTTATTTTGATACTGTACATGAAAAACCATATCTCCTGAACCAAAGTAGACATTAACGTTATTTTTTCATGAACATCCCCACAAACATCAGATATTGGCCTAGTACTGGCACTTTATTCAACATATGGGCCCAAATTTAACTAATAGGGCCATTTACCTAATGTTTGTTGGGATGATGAAGTTTTATTTGTCTGAGATGTATGACCTTCCCAAATAACCTGATCTAAACTTTACTTCCGGTCCAAACAGGGGTTCAACTGCCTTGTTCTAACACCAAAACTGAATAGGTGTTTGAATATGAAATTGATATTTTTTATAATAAAAGATGATCCATATTTACCAAAACATGATTGTGACATCATCGATGAAATAATTTGATTGAACCGGGAAGTTCCCACAAAAAACGCCGTGTGTTTGGTTAGGGTATGCTGATACCACTTTTTCACGATACGATACGTGTCGCGATGTAGTCACGATATCACGTATCACAATACGTATCATGAATATCAGTAATTTTTGAATTACCCAATGTGTACAGAGACTTGAACACAATAAGCACATTAATTTATAGTAGTGATTTCAACCTCCACAAACATGGGATATCACCCAGGATCAAATGAGAATAGTCTGGGTTTTTAAGGAGCGTCAATCAGCGACTTTCAATGCCTATACGACCGAAACAGACACCATCCTTCTCCAGCGGCAGAGTAGAATACCGGCACAAATCCCGGACCTTGCTTTCATTGACTGCTCTCCGAACACCCCGAATGTCGAACAACGTATTCTTGACGAAATATCCGCGTTCTCAACACCGGCCTTTGTTGATTAAATCGGCTCGTACATACGCAAGACTGAATTCATCAAACAAGTCGCGATGGAATTTCGAAAAAGCAAACTGGATAAAATTCACTGGCTACCTGAGTCGCCGGGTTCGAAACTAATTCTAGCGACACCACTGACATCAACAGCATATAAAAGACTGTGGAAATGCCTTCCCAAACGGCTGCAAAATCTTGGAACTACATACCGGATGGTCCCGCACCTGGCAGAAGAAATGTACGAACAATTAATTCAAGCTAAAAATAAATAATCCAGATTCTGCTGCGGATTCCATTCTGCGCCACACTAGACAAAAGAACGTCCCGGACAAATGACAAAAACTGTAGAATCAGTTGATTTCTCTCATTCCAGTCAACTTTGGGAAAAATTCAAACAACTAACAGCCGATTCAACGATAAAAAGAACGCAAATGCCCAGTCACGGCAAAAAAGGCTGTTGCAGCAAACTTCTAAAAAAAAAGTGGCCGATTCCGTGAAGACGAATCAACACGCCATGTTCGAACCCGTATCAAAACACTAAATCTGCTCCTAGTGTTGATAACCTTTTCTCTTTATCACGTTTGCTATCACCCGGAGCTAAGTAACGAGCCTCACCACTGTAAAACCGGAAAGCCTCCAGGTCAGACCATATTCACAATCAGTTCCTCCCAACACATGGGACCAAAACAACCAAAAACTTTCTGTAAACATCTTCCCTTTGTACAACATGATAACATACCAACGCTATGGACTAAAGCAGATGTGATCCAATCCCTAAACCAGGGAAAACTACTCGGCTTGATACGCTTGGGTTACAGAACTAACTCGCTTTTGCCCCCAAAAACTCTTTGATATGACGCTCAAAGAATCACCCCTCTTGCCAGGGTTTTTCACCAAACAGACAACGAGGGTTTTCCTGAGGTCGGCTTATGTAGATCAAGTAGTAAACCTCACGACCGATAATTGAGGCCTCCTACGAGAACGTTAATCTTTGGTGCATTCTTCGACCTCACGTACCGCATGATACAGTGTGGCATCGTGGCCCTCGAACATGACTACTCACTATCGAACAGACACGCCAATACAGATGATTATGGAAATGATCAGAAACCGTTCATTTGTCCTACATTCAGCGACACCAAAAATACAACCGCCCGACGCCAAAATAGTTTCCTGCAAAGGATCGGTACTTGCTCTGTGCTATTCAATATATACATAGCAGACTTACCACAGCGACGCTTAATGACAAATATGTCTATGCCGACGATATAATATTATGTCTGGGTATATCCACTTAGAAGACCGAGACTGCCACACCCTCATGATGACCTCCAAAAGCTGTGCAGATATCTCACCCAAAATGGCACCTCATACTGGTGAAAGGAAGACAATTAACATCCGCTTTCCACCTCAACAACAAACTCGTAAAAGAAGCAGGGGTAAAAGTTAGTGCCAGAACTCTGGATCCTAGTGAACATCCTACTTACCTAGGCGTGACGTTTAACCGTAATGATCTCACGTACGAAACACATCTGATAAACGGAAACGAAACTCACCTCCGGTCTTACCTAATTAAAAATTGGTCGGAACAGATTGGAGAACAAACACCCCAAACCTCTCCGTACATCATCTCTCGCTGGTCTGCTCCACCGCCGAATACTGCGCGGGCGCATGGGAAAAGCTAGTCATCCAGAAGACACAGTGCACTAGCCTGACTATGAGAACTTTCCAGTGGTACTCTTGATCACAGTTTCATCTCTTCCCAATACTATCCCGGCATTGCACCACCACATATGGTGGCATGTCATCACCGCGAAGACTGCGATGGACAAAACGCCATCCTTCATCCACTGTCTACCAAAACCTACAACAGAACGACTAAAATCGCAGTCCTCACTTACGAATCGAGCAAAGAGTATCACCTGGGGGGCTCTAACTCACAAATCCTGAGCCAAAATCCAAAGCCGACCGCCTGACAATGCAACTTTAGGAAAAGAGCTGGCTCGAGGATCGGCAATCCTCTAAAAAATACAGTCCCCAACAGTTGACCTGCCAGCAGGAACCAACATGCTAAGAAAACTGGTGCCCGTACAAACCACTGCCTGACAGGCATGGGAAGAACAGGAGACAACGTCCATCGTTGGAAGATCCGCCTCGGCCTGGCGGTGCTTGGCGCCAGTACGATCCGCCAGCGCGGGTGGACGAATGCCCAGAAAGATTCTTTCAGGGGAATGGAAGCCTTCGCCAGATGCCAAGATAGTGTTCCGGCTGGCTGGCACACCTTTTGATGTCAAATCTAGGCCTTAGTCAAACAGAAAGAATAACCCAGATTTGGTGTGCATAGGCCCTAATAGTCGGTACTATTGAGTGTATTATTATGATGAAATTTTGTTAGAAATGTTTGGACTCAGCACTTACACGCGTTGAACTTCTGTTTATCACCAGTGCGTATAAAAAAAATTTAATCCAATTCAGAGTTTAATATGCAAAAGTTGTTAGTTTGACAAATTTACATGTAATTAGCCGCAAGAAGAGGAACTCCTCAGCTTTCCATTGATACCCTTTATTGACCCATTGCTGTCACACATGACCAGGTACATTGTTATTGAAATGACAAATTCAAATCGCATTTTGCAAGTTTGGGTAATCAGTGCAGGCAGGATAATTAGTGAAAAGTCAGTATGATAAACCAGATTTTCTTTAGGAATGACTGGACATTATTGAAGAATCTCTTCTAACATTGCCCTTTTATGCACCCACACCTTCCCAACATGTCACCTCCCCTTTCGACACAAAGGCGGCGACGGAACCTGCACTGCTCGTCTCACCATAGCCGGATTATTGCGTAAAGCATCCACTTCATTTCAATCGGCCCTGCCAGTTCAATCAAGATCACGGGAGGAGTTGCAAACACCTTGTTCTTCAAATGTCCCCCAAAATAGTCACATGGTGTGAGGTCAGGTGATCTTGGTGGCCCATTCCACCTCATGGTTGACGGCGATTGACTCGTTTGCGCAAAGGGGTTTCCCTCAGACGATCTCGGACGGCGATAAGGCGATGTGCTGGGGCGCCATCTTGGGCCCACAGAGGTTGTCTGATTTACAAACCTGTCGGCTCGAGGTGTTCCTGCAGCTGCGGTAAAAACGTTATCATTGAGCATCTGCAGATACATGTTACCGATGACATTCCTTTGAAGAAAAACCTTGGTCCGATCGGCTGACCACTTCCTGAAGTCTAACAAACAGTCCACTTTGTCGACTCATGGTTTAAACCTCAAAATTAATTCTGAAGTTGTCTTGCTGGTACATATTCAGAACATTATGCGTATTAAGCCTTTGCGTTCATGGAGAAAGCAACTTCGTCGCCGATTACGAGATTCCCTGCTGAAAATTTGACATCTCTCACCGGTACGGGCTATCAACCCGTCTGTGACGCCAGCCTTCCTTCTGAAATCTCCTGGCGTAAGTTGATGCGGATGTGAGATCGATATGGATGCTGGTGGGGTCCAATCGTGATTCTGTTGAATGTCGCCGAGCAATCTCAGCCCCATTTCGCCCCTTGCGCTGGTGTCCCTAGGATTTGCTCCCAAAAAGTTGCTGCCTTACTGCTGCAATGTTCCCCTTCTGATCGCCCGGTGCGCCTCCTGCCAGAATTCCCTAGTTGCGGTTGAGGCTAGTGCCATACTCTTGATATTTTCTAACATTGGCCCAGATGGTTTTGGCTGCTGGGGCTTCCCGTTCTGGGGGAAACGTTCCTGAGAAAACATCGCGGTTTGCTGCAAACTGTGAGTTTGAAATGTTGTAATCACGAAAACTCGCTGTTCGGTCGTTAGTTAGCCATCTTTTCCCAACTACGTCCCTAAACCCAGGCCCTTCTTAAATACCCCTTGAAGAAAAAGGATGTCGCGCGGACGATTACCGCAAACCGGCTTAAAATCTTACATAATCATCTGGGCAGTCAGAGTGATGCGTCCATTTCAGACTGGCAGAACTGATACCCCAAAACTTGCAAAAATGCGATTTAGTTGCCATTTCAATAACAATGTACTCATGCATGTGTGACAGCAATGGATCGATACGAACTCAATGGAAAGCTGGGAGTTCCTCTTCTTTAATTTTCATTTAAAATTGTCAAAACTAAATAACCTTGGCATAATTTAACGCCCTGAATTCCAGGTTACCTTTTTTTTGATACGCACTATGCAATCCTTGAACATAAAACACAACAACATAAACATTCAAAACAAGTTGTTTCAGAGAACAAAAATCTGGGTAAACATTTGTTCATAGGCCTAATTATAAGTCTTCTGAGCCTAATTTATAGCAGGCCATAGCCTTTTACAGGGGGAAGGGGGAATAAAATAACAACATGATACTTATATATGCTTATTATATGGTAGGCTGCCTGAAAAGAGGGTAGTAGCAGTGAGGCCAGGATTTGCTTGGGGCTTGTGTACATTTACAACAGTGAGTTCGCTGATCGAGGGTTTGGCATTCCATTGGACACTGGTGTCAGGATCCGAGGAACTAAGCTCAAGGCAATCAAACCCTATTTTCGTTGACAAAAAATGTCAACAATAAAGTCTATTCTGTGAGAAACTATCATCCTTCAGACTCCCCAAAATTTCCTGTATTTTATTCATCAAAAACTATTGCGCGCCTCAGTGATTGAAAAATCGCGCAGCACTCAGCAAATTAAGTCAGTAAAGGGCGCTATAATATTAGGTTTTTGAATAAAATATTGGGGAATACTGAGGAGTTGTTCTGACGAAAGCGATGTGGCAACACGCGAAACAGATTTTATCGTCGCATTTTAAGACGGCGCTCAGGCATTTTGTCAGGGAAAAGCTTCGGTGACATGGTCAAAATGTTAGGTTATGAAATGCTAATATTTTTCAAAACAATTTTTGGATAAATTTAAATGTTTTTTATATTGTAACATGACACCTCTACCGATGTCACCACGCCAAGTGGCAACAGTAAACGGCAGTTGATGATAATGGCTACAAGGGCGGGCTTCACAAATCCACCGGCGCTTGTCTGTTCTTGTATAATCAAAGTCGCCCTACTGACTGGGGAAATTGTGGTAGGGATAGGAAATATGGTTCTCAGCTAGTAGAAGGAGAGGGATGATTTGACCCCTTTGTAGCTGACGATAGGTCTGGGTGGAGGATGGTCGATTCTGGAGGGTGGGGTTGTTGAGAATGTCCTCTTAAATATAACACCTTTATAATTATCACCGCAATCAATATTGGAGGCTCTAGCGACAATGTCAGCAAACAGACAGACTATGTTTGTTGACTAACAGACAACATAAACAACTAGACTAATGGTTAAACTAAATTAACTCAGGCTTGAAAACCATTTCTTTGTGTATTTCAAACAAGAGCATTATAATTATGTATTTAATATTCAGCAATCATCGGTACTCCTCAATCTTCAATCAAGTAATCTGGAACAGTCCCGGTGTGATCAGGGGGTTGAGTGACGATATTGCATAAACAGCATTACATTAATCTCTGTATACTGTGGGGAATTATGGGAGGACTGCACAGCTCTGAGTACACTCGATTTGTGCTTCTGCAATACACGCGCTGATCCAGCTAGCACCACACTGCTTCTGTACTGGATACTACGTACTGCTCTCTGCTGCATGTACACTGCCTGCCACGGCCCCTTACAGTCTCCTTCAATGACTCCAGCTCCGGGTTGCTGCTTCTCTAGCTCTGCTGCCTGGCTGCTTCCCTTTCCCACAGGGTTCTGTTGTTAATTCTGGGGCCGAACAGATCAAACGACCAAACTGTGCCTCGCAGCCCGCCTTTTATACGTTCAGGAATGACTGATTAACTGAAACGCGCGCACTGATTGACTGCTGGCGCGTCTAAGTTATGCAAATAAGTCACCCACTATGACGTACAGTCGCGTCTGCAATGAGCCAGGCCTTGTACACATTAATTTTGTTACGTTAAATCATGGCCACCAAAACAATAGCCATTCACTTTGTATAAAACCCTTTGGCGTAAAGTATTGCTTTACATACTTACTGATTAATAATTCACTTGATACATCATTAACATTAGACCTTAGTTAAAGAAATAAACACTTTTTAAATAAGTTGAAGCCTCCTGGGGCTAGCTTAAAAGAGCTATAAATCACGAAACAATCCCAATAAACTGCGAACTATTAGTGATTTTAGAGAATAAACTATTAAGTTGCGTTAATTTTGGCAAAGTGCTTTATTTGCTTGGGGTTGATCAAATGAGATCTTTAGACTTTGTAATTTATAAAGGAAAATAAATAGAAGGAAGAGGGAATTTTTGTCACAATATTCTGATGGGGAAATTTTTTAGGGACTACAAAATCATTAGTATCATGATACACGGTTTTGCATCGTGGTGCGTATCGCGGCGATTTTTTTTATTGCGATAATCGATGCATTGGTAAATCGTTACACCCCTCAAACATTGAGCTCTAGTTAGGTGACCAGACCGAAAACCCTATTGTTTTGTTCGATTATATTTGGGTGTTCCCGAGCGACAACGCGAACTACACTAAATCAAAGGGTTTTAATATTTTAAACAAATCATATCTTATGAACCACAAAGATATTTTCACAACCTTTGCATCATCTGAAAGATCTTGAATTATGTGACATTTCGTTCTAGACGTGACCTCCCAATCTGACAATATGCCACGGCTAGTTTACAGACATGACCCAATGTGACCTCTCCCCTTCCGTTCAAAACCGGAAGTTTAAGTGAAAATATTCACTATTCTGTAAATGTATTTGTGCAGCCAGAAACATGGGTTGCAGGTTCAAAGAACCTTAAAACGTAACACATAGTTAGACCATAACATATGGTTTCCAGCTAACGCTATGACGTCATGGTGGGTCATCTAATGAGTATGCGTAATTAAATATAATTAAAAGAATATAATTTATATCATGAACCACAATGAATAATTTCTTGATTCCTTCACAATCAAACAGAACATGGAGAGACTCGACATTTGATACACAGACATGACCCTGGCCAATGACCCCTTACTTTACGTTGAGCTGAGAGTTCAAGTTTTAAAAGCTCTTTTTATAAATTGACCTTCGTCTGAAAGGGTATTCAGAAAAAACATTCTGGGTCTATGTTTTTTATATGTTAAGAAGGGGATCCTGCTCTTTTCAAAAATATATTTAGTGATGTCATCGCTGGTTTAACAGCACCCTCTGGCAGCATGTTTTAAAAGTCACTTTGCTATCTTGGGAAAACATTCGGACAAATTTTACCAACTTTGGCACAATTGACACCCATATTATTTTTAGGTGTTCCTAGAGCCTTAAGCGCAGAACACCTCTTGTTAATATTCGTTTTGTTTGCTTTTTTCTTCCTCAGTGAGACATATCCCAGGGAAACAAAACATGTTGCAGGTTCACAGAACCTTAAAACTTAACACATAATTAGAACCCTTTAACGTGTAATTGTATCCCTAGGTTGTGACGTCATGGTGAGGTCATCCGATATCGAATTACACTAAATCAAGTTAATATTTCAAAAAATTATATCATAGAACCCCAAAAGATATTTTCCCACAATCATTACATCATCTGAGAAAGATCTTGAATTATATGATTTTTCGTACAAAGACGTGACCTAATCGGCCTCTCCTTCCGGTTGAAACCGGAAGTTGAATATTCAAAAAATCCTTATCTCATGAAAACCGCGAAGATATTTCCTAATCTTTGCATCATCTTAAAAGATCTTGAATTGTATTTTGTTTCATTGCACAGACGGCCAATTTGACCTATCCCTTCCCGGTGAAAACGGAACTTTACGTGGTTTCTTCTTCAGAATCACTATTCTGTAAATGTATTTGTACAGCCAAAACATAGTTGCGGAAATTGAAGAACCTTAAAACTTAACACAATTCAGACCTTAACAATAGTTAGGTAAACGTTGTGACATCTTAGTGAGGTTATCTAATGAAATTATTACGTAATTAATTATAATTAAAACAATATATTTATATCTCGTGAACCACAAGATAATTTCTTTGATTCCTTCATAATCTTAAAAGAACATGCTGGAGGACTCATGCTTAATACAACATGACCCCTATTTGCCACTTCCGGTCCAAACTGGAAATTGAAGTTTAAAAAGCTCTTTATAAATTGACGCAAATCTGAAAGCGTATTCGAAAAAAGCATTCTGGTTTATATGTTAAGTGGGATCTGCTCTTTTCAAAAATATATTTGGTGACGTCATCGCTTTTAACAGCGCCCTCTAGCGGCATGTTAAAAAAGTCACTGCTATCTCGAGAAAACATGACACAGAATTTTACCAAATTTGGCACAATTGACACCCATATTATGAAATATTTACATGAAGTGAATGACGTCACATGATTGAACCAGAACTTACAGGTTTGGGAAGAATTTAAAAATTATAGGATGACTGAACCAGGAAGTTAATGTATTCAGTATGGCACATTATGGTTATTTTAAATGTACAGTATAAAACTCAGATTTCCTGGGAAGTAACTCTTGTCTTTTAACAACTTTAGGTGATATCGTCATCACCTATGATGCTGCACCTGAACACCCAGTTTGTTTCTACAAACTCAATACCTCCTAGTTATTAATTTTGTAAATAGCCTTAGCAATTTGATTTGAATTTGAGTATTTGGGTTACTTGCCCTTTAAACATACATGTAATTGAATAAGAATAAAAATACATGTATGGCCGATATGGATTGACAACTGTCAGTTGGCTAGTCACTGCACACTATTATAATATTGGCACCCTATATTGACAATTTAGAATAATTTTTTATTTATTTTTTTTGTTCCAGAGGCGGGGGGGGTTAAGTGCCCAGTTTGTTCCTGTTTTGTGGAAGAAACTATTTCTTCCAAACGGAGAAAAAACGAGGAAAAAAAAAACTGCCATGAAATAAATCTGCAAGAAACCTACATACGCACTATAATGTTGCATTCATGACATCCCGTTTGGCTCCTTAGGTACTATAAAATATATTTTCGTTGGGTCAAGCCTAGGCGTTATTTGAATATGTATGAAGGAAACGGGTGAGTGCGGCAGTGCGTGCAATGCGAGCATAGGCATGACCGAATTCATTGCAAGCTTAACACAGATGGTTTTTTTACAAAAATTGTAAAGTTACTAATAATTTAAAGTTGAATAAAAATAACATCAGCAAATTATTGTTTTATTAACTGCTAACTTGAAAATATCCCTTAGATACGTGCACTCAACGAGGTTCCTTATATAAACCCACCTGCCAAAGAGATCTGACAGAGAAAAGTCCGACAGGGAAAAAGACAAATCAAACCACAACAAAATGTCAAAGTCGACCTGTTTAGATAGACCCCACAAGAATATACAAGAAAAACCCAGCGGACCAGTCTCACACAGACGAATAAAGTGTATCCCTTTTTCCTAAAGCAGTTATAATCTGGCTGCATAGTAACATCCTCGGGTAACAACATATTGAATCCCCAACGTCTGTCAACACTTGCATCAAGCGGGGGTTATTCTCAAAAACACAATATTCAGTTTATAAAATTACATTCTCTTGCAGAGTTTAGGGTTTTATTAAATTTAATAATAGTAAATACTTACCCTAAATAAATCGAGAAACTTCCCTTCTCAGACGTAATACCAATTTAATATTACACTAGTTGTCGTTGTCCTTCAGCAGGAACCGTCACCGTGTAAAGGAGTATACACTGCCAAATTCAGCTCGGATTACTGCTTCCAAACAACGAGATTGGTGAATGGGAAAACTAGCACTTGTCACAATACTTGTTGCTGCTGCTTGCTTTAGTTCAAAAGTATCTGGAAGTACTTTCAACCCCCAAATATAAAGAAAAAGGAACAATACACTTACTACTTGTGGATGCACTGATACAATAGATGAATAACTTAGGCATCTCCTGGCCTAGTGTGCGGAGAAACATTCATAATACAAAAGAAACTTCTGGTGGGGGAATACTGGCTGAAACACCTGGTGCTGTGGCATGTCCCTGGAAATTTCCACTACACAGGTAAAGAGAAGTAACAAGAAGGCAGCAATGAAAAATACTTTATTATCGTTTGAGCAGACGAATTAGATAATAATGCAAATTAATAATAGTATACAGACAAAAATGTGTCAAACACCCACAACTTGCCAATTAAAAGGGGTGGAAAAATTGACAACAATGATACAGAGTTTTGCATAATATTTTTAAAATAATAGTCTCCTTGAGCATAAGCACTTCCCTAATATTGCTCTCAGTTGCTTGCCTATGTAGACTCAAAATTGTATCACCAAACGTCAGTGAAGGGCAAATTCATACATTTCCATTCGTTCCGTTTAAGTGACCCCAATCAGGGAAATCCTGCATACGAGCATAAAAGAAAGGATAGCTGTGAATCTTTGTCCAAAAAATATGTCATGTATCTATAATGGTACATGTATATTCAGTGGTATAATGTGGGGCCTATTGTATACATATGTACATGTACATGACTAGTTTAATGACTAACAATAGCAGGTAAAATTGTCAGGGTCACAGTGAACTATGGTCTCAAAGATTGTAAACGGAAACAAAGGAAACCGTGTTTTGCCCATATTTATCCGTCCCCAGCAACTATAGGCCCGTAGAGGCAAAAGGTACGATTAGGCGCAACTGGCAGCAATTGTGAAGGTACAATCCTCACTGTTGCTATGTGACTATACAGTTGGTACGGCAATATAAAAGGCCATAACAGGCCTATACCTGCACAACTAAGCTATTAACTCTAATTACAGCCGTATTGGTGTTAATGTGATCCCGTTGTCAAGTTTTCATTTTGAATACATGTACTGTAGTAGCAGAGAGAAGAACACTGAAATATTGTATACCTCAACTGGTTTACTCATAAGTCTGAAGGCAAGGAGTCCTGTCTACCTGGTGAAATATGCCTAATCAAAAAAAGGTAAAGTTAAAGAGACTCAGGCTACAGGGATAACTTAGTCAGCTATTTCCCTGCAGTAGCCCTTCAAACTCAAGGTGCATATTTTGCATGAATTTTTTAACGTTTTAAGCATAATTACATCGTTCCGTATTAGAAAAAAGTAAATAACTGTGAAATCATTTCACGTAATAATTTACAAGTGAAGGAAAAAAGTAATACATTCATTGTTTGGTCGATAATGGCACCTATGGATAGTTTGATTATGAAAGGACGTTTATCAATACAAATGTAACAATGTTATGAACTTTCTTATTTGACAGTAATTACTTTTCTACCAGGAAAATAATAGTATGCGAGAGAACAGGTTTTCGTGCCGTACCTCGTCAAAACAGTTGAACCCATGGGACGTACCAGCCAAAAAATGTCTCTGAAGTGAATTTCGTGCTCTTCACCGTGGTATCGATGAAACTCTCCCAAATTGATCTTTAGGACTTCTAGAACAACATTTTGGGGTTCCCTCTTGCAAAAAAGTGCCCGTTTGAGGTAAATTCGTCTCAAAGATTCGATTTGGGGGGTTGGGGGTATTTTTGTTGTTTTTTCCCAAAATGGTGAATTTAAGAAGCCCTCATATTGAAAACTACTGTTCATTAGGCCAAAAAAAAAAAAAGATGTTGAGTTGCCTCCACCGGCCGACCCAAAAGTGCTGAAATCTCAGGTCGGAGTTTTTTTTTTTTACCCCGTCGTTGTTAGAGCTATGAAACTTACAAAGTCTGCTGTATAAAACCTCATACATTTAGTTGTGAAATTTTCCCTTTTTACCGGTAAATTTGCAATTGCCAAGACATAATGTTTTCAAATCAGATATTTAGCCCCTCACATGGTGCTACCTTCGCACACACACATTGTGCCAACAGGGTACGACTCAAATCTACATTTTCCCAATCGAATAGCCCTCACGTTGTCTTTTGACTCCCCACTTGCTGTTTTGTATGTCAATGATTGCGACTCAATCTACGTTTTCAAATCTAAAATGGCCCTCACACGTTTGTGCACTGGCTCCCCGCACTGTACGGTGTCAACAGTGCGACTCGATCTACATGTTTTCAAATCAGATAAGGGCCACACTCATGTTGAGCATTATTGCGCCAAATGGATGAATTTGCTGCTGTCAATCATGAAGAAACCTATAAAATACTTTGGGATACTTTTGTTCTGGTAAAATTTCCCTTTGATGGAGTATACAAATGAAAAACATGGTATTTGGGTTTCAGTTCCCAATGCATTTCAATCTTAAAAATGAAGTCAAGGAAAAAAAATTAAAAAAAAAATAATAATCCCGACCGACCGACTCCTTCAAATATTTTCACTGGAGGGCAACTCAAAATTTTTGTTGGCCATATATATATATATATATATATATATATATATATATATATAACTATATATATATATATATTGCTTTCGGTAGTGCGACCGACTTCTAAAATTATACTTTCTGCATTAAAACTGACCGTTTCGGACCCCCATATATATCTCTTCTAACTAAAGTCATAATTTGTTTTGGGAAATAACCTAAATCCTTCCTTAGCCTGTAAACATCTGTTTCCAGAGTTTTGGAAAGGTGGGAGATATATAAATAATTGTAATAATTGTGCCCAAAATGGCAATGCAATATCGCGAAATTTATAATGAGCTAATAATTGATGATGTTTATTCATGACTGTCCCAATCCATTAAGTCCCATAGAAAAACTGGCTGATGCCGGAAACTCGAACCCAATTCTCGATAACCCCGAATGCTCTACCAACCATTCTTAAAGCCCCTATGTTGGTGGGCGGTCCATATATAAAATTACCTATTGCTCTAGGGCTGAGGTCCAAAGGGCCCAAAACCATATCTGCTTTGGTAGCCAAAGGATCAAGCTCCCCGGTCAATTCACAAACAACCTGGGTAACTGGCAGTAGCAGGGGTTACATCGGGGCCAAACGTTTATGGGTTTTACAAAAGAG
>JAQQFT010000138.1:0-42419 GCA_029582265.1 Zoroaster sp. YZ-2022
CAAACACCCAGTTTCCTCCAAAGTTCTAGGGAAAAACACAATCTACAAGAAAATTCTGCCCAGTTTTTACTTGTATTTATGTAGGGAAACAAAAAAGTTTTTTACCAGACAACCCGATGATGGGGCTCTGTAAAATACCACAACGGGAACAGGACTAAAGATTTAGTTGTTTTATCGAACACTTCCTTTATCCCCCACGCATGCAGGAGTGCGTTTTAATTTTTTTTTGATATTCATTATCATCCATGATATTGGAATATGATTTTAAATTATTTCCCCCTCATTGGGAATTTTTTTTTTAAATGGGTACAACATTACACTAAAAAAACCCCAAAAACGCCCTCATGTTATTTTCAGTCACTGACTTAAATTTAAAAGGGGACAGTACCCAAAAAACAGGGCATAAAGTTAGTTTTAGATTAACTCTGTGACAGAAAATAACCCCCCATATGAAAATTTAAAATTTCTTAAATTAAACCTGCTGTTGTGTGTGTGTTTTTTTGTTTTATAGGTGTTTTAATATATATATATATATATATATATATATATATATATATATATATATATATATATATATATATATATATATATAAAATATAAAATAAAATATACATATACATATATATATACATATAATAAAATATAATATAATATAATATATAATAAAATATACATATAATATAATATACATATACATATACATATAATATAATATTTATAATATAATATACAAAAATATAATATACATATACATATACATATACATATATATACATAAAATTTAAAATATAATATAATTTAATTTTTTTTAAATATACATAAATACATAAAATATATATATATATATATATATATATATATATATATATATGATATAAATTTTTCTTCGTTTCAAGATTCGGTTTTTTTTTCTTAAAATTGCGGGGGCCCCCTTTTGGCCCCAAAAGGAGGCCTCCCAAATTTTTTAAAAGAAACCGCCACGAAGTCTTCGCAAACCAAGATTAACTCTGTTATATTATAGGTATGTTTTTTATATATATATATATATATATATATATTGTTAAAACAGTGCGTTAGTTGAAACCCTTGGTTTCGGGCACTCGTTGTCAATGGGATAAAAATGGGATGCGGGAGCACTGAGAACTTAAAAATGGAAAAAAAGGTGAAAATGCTCAGGATTTATCCCCGAGTTTGGGGGCCCTTCATCAGGGAATTAGGGTTGGGGAGAACGGGGAGAAAAAACGGTGAACCCCCGCCACCCCCGCAGGGGGGAGGGGCCCAGTTTGAACATCACCGCAGCGTACGTGAAAATCTCGGTTAAAATTTCAAAAAAAGGTTAAATTTTACCCCAAATTTAACCAAACCCCTTAGAGAAAAGCCTTTAAAAAAATTTTTTGTATTGTCTCGGAAAGGTGGAAAAACTGGGCCTGTTCTGGTCTTGGGGGGCTTGTCATTAACTCTGTGGTGAGTTAATCCATTGTTTAAGAGAAAACCCCAATACAAAGCCCCCGCTGCCTGAGACATGGGTAAAGTTTTTCAACCGAAAGGTTTTCCCCATGCCCATAGCCCCCTCAGCCCGCAAATTTGCCAAATTTCAAAATTGGGGACGGCACCCCAGCCGGAAGGGCCAAAAACAGCAAGTTAGTGGGGGCGTTACGAATTTATTTGGCGGGGCCGCCATTTTAGCGAAAAAAAAAAAAAAGTCCGCCCCCTTTTGGGATTGGCGCTGTCAGCACTGACAACTTTGTCTCGATCTGCAACTGGTACGGAATATTTGTGTGTTTTTAAGAAATAAACCTTTCCCCGTTTTGGGTTTTTTCGGGGTTTTTTACAACACCTTGCGTCAGGGACACCATCCCCGCTTTCCCCCCCTCGGAAATTTTAAGCGGGTACCTAGGCCCGGCCCAGAGCAACGCACCGAAATAAACAATTTCCCGCCCCAAACATGTCATGTCCAAAAACCCTTTTTGATTGGGTTTTAATTAACTAAATTTTTAAAAAATCGCTTCACGTAGATACATCTGAAGACGGGATTTTTGGGGTTAAAAATTTTTTTAAAGTTTTACCGGAAAAACCCGGGTTTGGTTTTACTGAATTTAAAAAAAAATAAAAATAAAATTTGAAAGTCATTATAAACATTTTGATGTTTTTTCACTAATTGAAGAATAAATTATCAAAGGTAAAGAGTACCCTCGCCAGTTTGAATTTAATAAAAGTTAAACATTTTAATTGAAAATTTTAAATTTTATTTTAACAGAAAAGGGAAAATGGAACTTGGAAGGGGTTCCTTGGACAAGTCAAAAAAAGGGAAAGGGAAGGGAAAAGGCCAGAGTAAACCCAAGATTTTTTGTGTTTTCCCTTTAGTTTTATGTGATTTTTTATTGTAAAATTTCATTTTTTTTTGTTTATTTCAAAGTTAATATATACAATACAAAGCCTATGCCCCTAATACTACCTTAAATGTTTTTATATTTTACTTAGTCAACTTGTTTTAATTTTTTTTATTTATGTTTTTACACAGTTTATATGAAATTTTTTTGAAATTTAAATTTTTGAAATTGGGGTGACCCATTTTAAAAATTTTAGTTTTGTTTGAAAAAAGGGGAATTTTTTTTTTTAATGCCTGACGCCCAGGACAACAGACATGCCGGATTGCCCCTATTTCTTTTTAAACAATTACCTTAGTTTCAGGGTGTCCCCCAAATTTGTCTTACTTTTCCTCACCATGCAAAGCTAGGGGTTTTTTTTAATTTTTTTATTGTAATTTAATTTAACTCATTCTTTTGATTTTTTGTTCTTTTGGCAAATAAAATTATGGGGAATTTTAGATTGTGTTTTTGCCCTTTTTTGTAATAAATTTTTTTTCCCTCCATGATTTAAGTAATTGAAATTTTTCAATAAAAAAACACATAAAAAAACCCCAAAAAAAGGAGGGGACTGATGTCATGTAATAAAACTCCAAAAATGGAGTTAAAATTTTGGCTTTATTCCCTACATATGTAGTTTTCTTTTTGGGGGAATTGATGTATAGCCCGGGTGACACTATGACAGATAGGGTACGATACTAAATTTTTAATGACTTTAAAGGGGCCCAAAAAAAAATTTTTTGATTCCCCCAAAAAATATTTAAAGGGGCTCGGTCGGTGGGGATTTTTTTTTTTTTTTTTTCTTTTTTTCCCCTCCTCGACGTCATTTTAAATTGAAATGATGAACCCGAAACCAAAACCATTTTTCAATACCTATCACGGAATTTTACTAGAATAAAAGTATCCCAAGATTTTGTTGTACTTTTGGGATTAATGGGCTTCCTCCAAAATTTCCGAAATTCACCAAATATTATGCAATGCTAAACGAAACATGGGTATTGTTTAAAAAACGAGATAGCCCAACGTTGACACAGCAGTGGGGGAGCCATCCCCAAAATGTAAATTTTGATTTAAAAACGGTAGATTGAGCCCAAAAGCGGGGGGGGAGGGGAACCCAGGGGCCCCGTTGGGAAAAACTGTAGATTTGATCAATCGTTCCCACAGTGTGGGGGAAGGGGGCACTGTGAGGGCCGGGCCATTTTTTGAAAACATGTAGACTGGTCGGGCCCGTAATTCCGTAAAAAAGTGAAAATTTACAAATAAAACGTTTGTTTTATAAAAAAAAATTGGGTTTATTAAAAAAGGTTTATGAATAAAGGGGAAAAAAAAAAAAAGACCAATTTTCAGCATTTTGGGGTCGGTCGGTGGAGGCAACCAATTTTTTTTTTCCTTATTTAGGGGCCCAAGACCGACTGTTTTCTCGAAGGGCCCCGCCTCACAGGGGCACTGCCCCACAAAAGGATCGAAAATATCCTTTCTTTCACTTTTCCCCCTTTGACCAAGGGTCATTTTGGCGTTCATAAAAAAAAGCCACTTTTCCCCAAAAAACTTTGTCAAAGGAAAATTTTAAAAAATGTCAAACGGATTCACTGTATTTCAATTTTAACAAAACATCTGGAAAACAAAACAAAAGTCAACAAAGATGGGTGCCCCAATTCAGGGGTCCTGAATGGGTTTTCACCCATCAATTTACGCCATTTTTTTAATGCGGGCGGTTTTTCCATTTCCTTTGGGCAAAACTATGAACCCATTCACACGGCGCTAAGGGAACCCATTAAAAAACCTACCATCAACGGAGAGGAAATGGCCCCTGGTTCCCTGGGCCTGGTTTACTGCGCTTAGTTTTTTATCGCCCCGGGTTTAAAATTTCTCAAGACCGGGAAATTTGGGACTTTTATGCACATAACCCGTCCCTTTGGAAAAACTTCCCGGACATTTTCCCCAACAATCAGTATTTTTCCCCAAAATGATTACTTTCAATTAAAAAACCAAAGTCTGATATTAAAGGGTTCACATCATGTCTGGTTTCAACGGGGAAAGCACAAAAAAAATTGTTATGGAGAAAATTGAAAAAATTAAGAAAATTTTACCTTTTGGAAAGGGGAACCATTTTCAGTATTTTTTCCCCAAAAAAGATTACGGCCCAAACCCAAAACCAAAAAATCAGATTCGCGCGAGTTCACATCATGTCGAAATTTCAACGTGGCATGCACAAAAAAAAATTGTTAGGAGAAAATTGTTTTTTTAAATTTTACTTATGGAGTAGGGGGAACACAGTATTTTTTTCCCCCAAAAAGTTACTTGTTTTCAACTTAAAACCAAAAAATCATGATTCGCGGGGAGTTCAATCATGTCTGAAAATTTAATACATGCACAAAATAAATTTTTTGGAGAAAAATTTAAAAAAATTTAAAAAATTTTACCTATGGGAAAAGGTGGCAACCTTTTTTAGTATTTTTTCCCCAAAATGAAAGCTTTTTTTTTCAAAAAAACCAAAAAAATATACGAAAAGGGGTTCAATAATGTTGAAAAAGTCAACGGGAATCAAAATAAATTTGTTATGGGAAAATTGAAAAATTAAGAATTATACTAGTTTGACTATGGGTAGGAATCCATTTTCGTATTTTGCCCCAAAAAGATTAACTTTTTTTCAACCTAAAACCAAAAAGTCATGATATCGCGACAGAGTTCACATCATGTCTGAAAACAAGGGACATGCACAAAATAAATTTTTTGGGAAAAAGGCAAAACCCACATCACGAGTTCGGTGAATCCGCCACCCAGGGGGACGGGCCCGTTTTTTTAACCCGGGAACTCAGGCAGGAAATGGGCAACCGTTATCACACCACCCACAAGTCCCCATGACAATGCCTCCTCCTGAATTTCAATACATACTTAATTGAAATACTGGCTGGGGGGATGCGGGGATAAATGTTAACTTCATCCTTCATTCCGCCCCCCTTTTCAATACCCCATAGCCCTTTGGGTTTACCTTTTCCAACTTTAAAAACCCCAAAACGGGAAACGGCAAAACATTTTGTGAGTAACATGATCCAAATCCCTTTAAAAAATATTTCTAGAGACAAGGCGGTTCCTTTACCCAAAAAGAAAAACGTTTTCGCCTATAGGCATTGACACGAACAATTTTATATTGGTTATATGACATTGTTCTCCCAAAGAACAAATTGACCCCAAAGGGGGTTACCCGTCAACTGAATACCCGAGTGCCTTCCAGTGGATCAAAATTTGGGCTGATCTTAAAAAGAATGTAAACCCCCTTGACGATAATTTGTTTGGGACAATCAGTATTTTTCCAAAAAATCTAAATTACAGGTACACCAAACATCTGACCCAAAAAATTTAAAGAAAAGTAGGACATTTTATTTTTTACTTATATTCATGTTCTTTTTAATAATAATAAAGGCAGGTTTATACCAAAAAAGTTTTTAAAAAAAAAACCGGTTTTTAAAAACATCCGTTTTTTAGCCCCAAGGGGGCAATTTATCCCACAGTCAGGGTTTCGATTTGGGCCTCATCTTTTCCCTTTTTCTTGGAAATTATTAAAAAAACCCATGATAATTAAAACCCCCCCGGGGTGGTTTTTTAAGTCCCAATTTTTTATCTGTTTGGCCCCCAACAACCCCGTTTGGTAATAACATTATAATTATTGTCCCTTTGAATTACACTCTGGAATAATATATATTTTTCTAAACGATCCCTTCCGATGAAAAACAGATTAAGTATATACAAATAAATTTTCGTCGCCATCACAGCGACGCAAATTCTCCCGACACTATTCTCATAATTATGGGCGGTGGGGATTCGAGCAAATTGGCATGTCCCGGCCTTTATACCCCTCATGTTTTGATTGGGGAATTTTCAGACACGGTTTTTTAAACTTTTTTTCGCCCGTTTTCAAGTTTGACCCGGGTTTTTTCCCCTTAAACCACTTAAAAAGCATCCCATTACATTGAACAAAGGTTTACGTTATGAATAAAAAAAACCCGGGCCGGGAAAACCCCCAAAAACCGTGAGAACGTTGAAAGCCGGGGAAATCAAAGGTTAAACAGGGTTAAAACAGGGTTAAAAAAACTTTTAAACCCGATCTTTTATATTTTAACGGGGAATTTTAAGTGTTTAAAGATCAGCGGTATTCGTCCTAAAACAACGGCCCACCTTTTGGGTTGATGGCGCTGGGTTTGGGCGACGAACCAGGTTGTTTCAACAAAACCCCCCGGAATGCCCCGGAAACGGTACCAAATGGCGCTTATTTTTGTGTACAGCATGCCACAGCAGTACGAGATACAATAAACAAATTAGTAGTGGAAATTTGGTTCCGCGGATTTGAAATCCAGGGCCCAGTGATGGAGGATTCTACAGGGGGAAATTTTTTGCATTTTGGCGCGCCAAGATCCCGGGTTTTAAAAAACCCTTCATTTCTATACCCTGTTTAAACTCAACGCCTCGCTGCAAATTGGGGAGGCGGAGGTTGGGGAGGGATGGCATTTAAATTTTTTGGGGGGAAATTAAGGGGGTAGGGAATGTATTTTTGGTGGCCCGGGGTGAGAGATTTTCCCATTGATGAAGGTTCTCGCTGGCTTGTGTACTTTGGGGAAACCCGCCGCTGGCCCACCGTTTACGGGCCTCCGTGGCTTTTGGGGCCCCTGGTCTGGTTTTGCCCCCAACCCGGCCCCCCATCCCCCGGGGCGGGCGTTGGTTTTCCCCAATCGTCCAGGCTCTTTGAAGGGCGTGATTTCAAACGCGCCCACCTGGGGAGGGGCGGGGTTTGCGTTTTTTCTCCGGGGTTCATAAAACCAAGCCAATTTTCCCCTGATAAAATTCGCCGGCTCGTATAACTATCCGGTGAACTGTTTCCCCTTTTCTATTCACTTTTTATATTATATATATATTGGTCAATTCCTAAAAAGGTTTCCCAAATGCCCCAATTTTAAAACAAAAACCCTCAAATGTTTTGTCCTCAAAAAATATCAGACCCCAAAACCTTTTTTTGTCATCTGTGGGATGTTATCCCAAAAATTATCAAAATTGAACACGAATTTGTTTTGTGTTTTTGTTGTCATTTTCATAAACTTAAAATTCAAATAAATAATTGAAATGAAATTTTTAAATTTTTTTGTTTTTTAATTGTAAAAACAATAAAAAAATTTTTTTTTGCATATATTTAACACACTTAATATTATGAGCTTGATTTTTCCCCCCCCTCCAATGCCCCCATCAAAAAAAAAATGGAAAAAGTGGATTCTCAAAAAGATGGGAATGGGTTATTTTTTTTTTTTTGGCTATCTCGGGTTCATCTCAATCAGGCACCATACTCTTAGTTTTTTTACTATTTAAGAAAGTATGGTACCCAAATGCCCTGAGTCCATGCCCTGGTCCCGATGCCCCGTAGTCACAAAAAAAATGGAAAAGTGGATTTTTTAAAGATGGGCAGGGGTTATAATTTTTTTCATCTCCTGGACTTCATCTCAATCAGGCACCATACTGGTTTTTTATTATTTTTTACAAAGTAGGAATCCAAAATTGTCCTGTGAGTCAGGCCCGTGACCCGATGCCCCGTAGTCCTGTTGCATGATTCAAAAACAGGCCAATCTTTATTTGAAATGGCCCTTTAATGGGTTCCATAAAACAGCTATTAAACAAATGTACATACCCAAGCTAAATGGCCCCCCTCACCTTCCCCCTTTTTAACACCAGGGAAATCCTGAATATCCGGAAGTTTGATGGTTTTTTTTTTCATGGTTTTCACAAATATAATGATTTAATTTCAATCAATTCTTTTCACTGTACTGCTTAAAAAACCCATATCTCTTGTGCAAAAATTACATCCCCGGATACCCAATTTGTTTTTATTCCCTACATAATCCATTAACCAAATGCAGATTTCTGACTTGGGTGGGAGAAAAAGGGCCTGAGCTTTTTTAAAAAAAATTAAAACCATAAAAATCAAAACATTTCATGGAATTTTCCACGTGGTTCATGGAAATTTTTTAAGTGCAAAAAGGGCAAGAAATCATAATCACTGTTGGTTGGAATTTATTCTGTTTTTCTAACAACAATGTTTTGTTCTAACAACAATGTGTGTGGGTATGACTGATCAGTGTGTTTTAATGAACTTTGTGAATATGGCTAAACTAATGCCAGGCAAAAAAGAGGGCAACTTTGAACTGTATAAAAAAAATCTTTTTAAATTTTTGAATTTTAGTTTTACAACTTTTAACCCCAACCCCAAATTATAAATTTTCCCTAACCCTTGAATTTTATATTTTTATGAGATATGTTATTCATCAAGGGTTAAACCAATGTCAAGGTGCAAGAGCACTAATTCTAGCTAAAAAATTGAACAAAACTCTTAACACAGATACATGTATATGTGATCTGTCATAGAAAATTTCCCTGGTCACCTCCCATGTCCCGTGAGCCCTTTATTCATTAACAAAACTTGGATATGGCGGAAGATTTGTTTTTGCTATTGTAATTTTAAAGGATACAGTCATGCAAATATTTCAATATAGTAAGGGATATGGGTATCAGAAGAGATAAATTTTTTGCAACTTATTTAGAACATAAATACTGCCTTTTTTGCCCCCGGTAGTCACGCTAACCTTTTACTTAGTTCCACACAAAATATATGGATGAATTTCTGAATACTTCTACAAATTTATCATCATTAGTACTTTATAATTGAATGAAGTTTCATAGTTACCTGCTTCTATTTTTTTGTCAGTCAGTTAAAAGATTCAAATTTCCCATCTTTTTGTCCCGTAGTCACGCGGGAATTGGCCATATATAAATTAAATCGGAGGGTGGCCTTTAGCTGATCCAACCGGACCTTCAGAGGCTTGAAAAAGGGTACAACAAAAAAACTCACCCATTTATGGGAAAGGAAAGCAAAGGATCATGGGGGGATCCAAAAAAGGGGGAAAAAAGTGACCAATAAAGATAAGCATCAGTCTAGAAAAAACCAATAGGGTGTCAGAAGTGAACAAAGGGATTATTGAGCCCCAAAGAAGTAGATGTGGCAGCTTGTAGTGAAGCTGGCATAAACATAGGGCAATACACAAAGGGATACAACAAAAAGGGGGTTTGAGCCTTACAAATTGAGGAGTTCGAGTTGATGTGTGGGGGTAATAGCTCAATATATATAATAATGTATATATATATATATATATGAACCAGTAATTTCAGTCTGTTTTATTTTAAAGTCTAGGACACTGATTCCATACCCTGTTGAAAGTCAGCTCTGATCATGACAATACTGTTCCTTTAATCAAAACAGATCCAATTCCATGCCCTTTTGGGAGTGATATATCCCCTTTAATACCAATTGCCTACATGTTGTACTTATTAAATGATTTACATAATGAATTATGGGAAGTTTATGGAAAGGTTGCAAAAAAAAAAATGGGTACATGTATTAATCACCTGCTAATGTTGCTATAATTAGTTTTTCCCGAGGAGCTACATGTATATGTACATGTATGTACTGCAACAATCCAATTACTGTTTAAAAATGATCATGAAATTATGTATTAACACATATAGCAAATCTTTTATTGTTTCTATAAATTAAAAAACAACAAAATCAGACTTCTGTTAATTATGAATGTTAATGTTGAAATTTTTTAAAATTTATTTACATGTACATGTACATTATGTACATGTACATACATTCTCTGTTCTACCCAAAAAAAAAGGGCCTTAAAAGAAAAATAAAAAATTACTGATTCGAATAGATCATGAACCAATCAGCAATAGATTAAATACAAGTGTTAAAACATGATTAAATGATTGTTCATATACCGTATATCTTTCAGTTCTAGCACTCACGAGTAAGTTCTATTTTGATAACGTGATGATTGAACATGTCACAAACTGAAAAAAATTGTCTGGTTCGTTCGCATTTGCGAGCTGTGCCATTTTGTTTCTGGTTTGGGTGCGAAAACCCACCCCATACATGTACATGTTTGTTGCACTGTGACGGGCACAGTGTCTCTCAGGTGGCACTGGAAATTTGTTGTGACTCTGTAGATGGGTCATCCCTGTCATTACGGCTTTAAAGCATGCGGAAAAAAAAAATCACGATATTATCGAAATCCGATATGATATGTTTGAGAAAAATCGAATCACCCAAGCCTATACAGTATTGAGTCCATCAAAATGAAACCGTTGTTGAAGTTTGAATGGTTTGGGATGGGGTTTAAAAACAGGCAAAAAAACCCTCATGATACATGTATTTATGCGTGATTTCATCAATGACTGTTATAATAAACAAGAACTTTTGGTTTTTTAATTTAAAACCAAAGAATGTTTATTTTTTGCTTTAAAGTACAAAACCGAAAAAAATAGGCGGACCACATGTAGCAGAGACTAGAATACAATGTATTTGCAGTAAAATCACAGATGAAATGGTTACACAATTTGGTAATTTATGTAGAGTTAAATACACAAATGACATACCTTGTATTACAAGTGTAAGCGAGAATTTTTCATCTTCTCCTTGGTAGAATACATTAATGCCATACTAGAACCGGGAACTGTAAGGGTAAAAAGGCTGGTGGTGTCTACAGCTTTGAGTCAACTGTTTAGGCGCTTTGTTGGATCCCCTTTGAGACAGGACATTGCTACCGAGTGCCCAAGAAAATATCTCTGCTTCAGGTTTAATTCCGGTACTGTGCAACTGAAATCTCCTGTAGAACCGGCAATCACATTGATGTTCCCCATGCTTAACATCATGCCATCATAGGTTAGAAACATGGTGCTTGGATCAGGAGGAACTGCAATCAGTAAAAAAGAATATAAATCTAGATTGGTAATTTACAAAATAACACTAGTCAAACTTGATATAAACTTTACTTGATGTAAAACTGATGATGGTATCAATTTTCTATTGAAATGGTTGGAAGTCTGATTTTAGAAAAGTTATTTTCAGTAAGTTTGGCCAAAATATCTATTTCCTCAATTCCCTTAAAAATTAATTAAAACACATGTTTGAACAATTAATTCGCACCATAATCAAGGTTTTCAATGGTTTTTTAAGCTCAAAAAGGTACACATCTGTATAAGCACAAAATGGGAATTATAAATAGAAACACTCTGATGTTAAACCATCATTAAAAAAACATCTCACAGATCAGGAAAACAAATTGATGCACAAGCCCTCCAGCCATAGCACCTCATAAGAAAGTTGAGAACAATGGGAAAAGGACTGATAAGACTACGCCACCTACTGTACAATGCAAGTGAACATTTTCTCAAAAAATTTTCCACTGACTGAAAAATTTCACAGATTGATTTATTCATTTCATGCGTCATGGATATGATACTGTAATAGGGACCTTAAATTGACTGAACATAAACATGTGCAAAAAATGTTACATGTATGTCATACATTGTTTTCACTATGAACACATCGGGGATGTCACAATTTTCTTTCAAAGCATATTACTTTCATCTTCTTTGGTCCCCAACAGTATTTTAAGACCCTCACCATGCAAATATTGATCTATACCAAAGTACGTCCTCTTATATGGGTGCGGAACTCAACTGCATTTTCTTGTCCACAACAGTTGCCTGGGCACCAGTGCTGCCACATTCAGTGTGACTAAAAGAACTTTGAGCTCATAGTCAATAGCTGTCTTGTCAAACTCATTAAATGAGATTCCTCAACAGATCGGTCAAACTGAACAAGATTAATTGAAAGTACATACCGTACAATCAGACTGGAATCATCAACTGAGAGGATGAAATTAAGTTTCTTCTCCATCTCAATTCAGAATTCCTCCTGAAGGTGTGCATGACAATGATGTATTTTCTCCAAACCTTGTCCATGGGTCACTGCCACTGTTACTGTAACTCTGCAGAAGCAACTGGAAAATAAAGTATTAATATTACAGTATAAATCTTTTCCGAACATACATGTACAAACCTAATGTTAAAAGAAATGTTATCACAGCTGTAGAATGATTGATCCAAGTGACTCATCTAGACTTTGACTTGGAAGAAATGACTTGTGACATGAAACTTAACAGTGTAAACAAAGTATGCCTATTGGAGAATCATATTTGCCATTTATCAATTTTTCTCGTCCGTTTGTATCTAAATTTGGGGTGCTAGTGCCTCCCATTCCTCCTTATTGACATAAATCTGTGATGTACATGTATACCACATGTACAGGAGATTTAACACCTAGTCGTGATTACGTGGCATGTCATGCTTTACTAATTAAGTTTCAAAGTTTTTAATGTCAACAGTCTTATCCTCTTCACCATGCAAAGCTTACTTAAGTACATGCTATTACATAAGTCATGCTACAGTTGCTAACAGTTCACTGTGATACCTAGTGGCAACAATGACGTCCAACAATAATGGGTTAAAAGGCATGCTAGCAATGATGAAAATTTGTTTGCTGTTCTCTCCCAGGTGTACGTCACAAATAGTCCACCTGCGTCGTGTAAAGTTTGAAACAATTTTTTTAAAATTTTAAATTTAAAATACAACAAAATCAAGACACACAACAAACTTAAATTGTTGTTTATTTATATCAACTGATAAAATAACAATAACAAATAACTTAAGATAAAACACAGTTCATAGACACTTAACGAAAAGTTTGTGACTTCACTGACTTGGTTACAACTGTGACTGCTGTACAATTACTGTACATTTCAAGGTTTGCTGAAAAGAAACTACATGTACATGTACATGTACATGTACAATGTATATAATGTTTTGTATCATTACGTTACAGGCTTATCTGTATTAAACATCACAACAATTTATCTTCAATTAATTTTTCTGATAAATGGATTAAAAGTGAAGCTGGTTATAACAGTTTTTGACCATACACAAGGTGAATGGGAAGATTTGAAACATTATGTATCAATGGCCTCACTGACATTCAGAGCTAGAACTAAACAGAAAATTTGTACAGATCGATTGGTATCAAGGTGGTATCTGGTAACTTAGCACTGGCAATTTGCAGGTCTCAAACATTGAGACTGTGAAAATGTTTGTGATTGTGGGTTAATGATTACCGGTATTCATTCATAAAACAATAGATACCGTGCAATGAACTTCCAATTTCTTGCCGATCTCCTTTCTCCTCCGTTGAATTAACAATGTTTTCCCAAACCTCTATTCTCATAATCCATTGCATGCACAATTCCAAATTGGCTTATTTCAGGATAGCTGAATGTAGCGGTGGTCATCGTCATTCTCAACACGCTACATTGTGTGAGTCCAATAAACATGTATGTCCTTGTACCTATTTCTGAAAATTATTAGCAAGTTGTAATGAAAAAACTATCTGACAGATAGAAAATTAATTTTCCATTTAAAATAATGCATCACCAAATGATAAGTAGAATAATTGCGGTGACACCATGTGGAATCTCAACTGAGTAGTATTGTTGAAGAACTGAGGCCTCGACGTTTGATCAGTATGCTCTGATGTCCTCAGACATACTGTCGAACGTCGAGTTGTACCTCCAGTTCTCAGAACATATACTCAATTAATTCACATGAGTACTGTTCTTACTATCATCCTGTCACATAAAGCTACAAGTTTTACAAAGTGCATTGCATCCTGTGCGCTCAGTTCAAACAGGGTACCATGACATTATCACATCATGGCAAGCATAGTCATCCACAAACAATTTTATGCACAGTGTGTGATGATCATCAAAGTTCCTCTGCATGTCGACATGTTTGAACAGCCACAGTGATGACATCAAACTGTCACGGTTAACGACACAGCAACCCTGTTTCAACTGAGCGCATCGGAAAAACAATGCGGCATGTTGGTGAGGCATTATTTTAAATGGAACACAAATCCTTTCCATCCAAGTTCAGGTATGCTTATTTAATTATAACACTGCTTGATCATCCAAAGCCATTGAAATGAACTGATGAACCACCCTTTTCTTTAAGGATTTACCTAATAAATTAGAAAGCTTAGGACTTGCCTTTATTGTACAGTATGTGTTGTAATGACTTAAAATCTTATTAACAAGTTAATTTCTTTTGACTTTAAGATCAAGGAAAAAAAAATTAACAAAACATTAGCTAAGGAACCAATCGGAAATCATTTAAAACAAAAAATCCCAATTACTAATAAATTATAAAATTCGTACATTGAAATGCGGGGCCATAAAAAAACTTTTCAAAAAAAAAGGGTAATTTCATAAGGTTGTTTTCATTTTATAGTTAAAATTTGTCCAACTGCCTTTCCTTTCGTCTCCTCCACGATATGACATAACTGTCATGTTCTCAATTACATCATATTTTTAAAAAAAAAGGGGAAGAAGGGGGGGCATTTAACTTAAACACAGAAAACCCCCCAAATTCGGTTCCAAATGATTGACACAACAATATAAATCCTGGTAAAGGCACCCCCTTTGAATTTCTTACTAACATTGAATATAAAAATCCCAAAAAGCAATTTTTTGCTATTTTGGGCAAAAATTTGCTGACCAGTATTAACACCCAATGATTGAAATTGGGCAGAGGAAAAGTAAAATTTGGATGGGAAGTTTTTAAGCAAACATTTTTGGCAAAATTTGCTGTAAGATCCAATTGGGGAAATTGTAATATTTTTTTTTTTTAAATTTAAAACTGTTTAAAAATTTCATAAAAGGATTTAAATACCCGGTTTTTCCAAATGTGTCTTTTGGGAAAATTTCCTTAACTAATTTTTAATTTTAAAATTTAGAATCAAAACTGAAAAAAAAAAAAATCACTCCTTTTTTATACATGTACATGTATGTGGGGTTGGATACGTTGAGTCTGTGTATAACTCAAATCACGATTTTATTTAAAAAAATAATGAAAATAAACTTAAAAGAATGATTATAAATAAAACAAACAAAAATTCAAGTTTGGAACAAACTAATTCAATTTTGTCCCCACAATTGGGTCTTTTTAAAATGTGATTAAGTTGCAAATAGTCCCCGCAAAATAACCCCCAAAACATATGCGAAAGCCAAACGGGGATGGTTCACGAGAATTTAAATTCAACTTGTCGATTGTCTTGAAATTTTTTAACCCCCCTATATACAGTGCAGTTATGTGTACCCCAAAAAAATTTTTTGTTTGCTGTACTGAAGGGTTTTGAAAGGGGCTTCTGAAAAAAGGACTTGAAAGGTTTCAAAAGGGTTTAACAACCTTTTGAACAAACTGGTGTTAAATGCAATCCTTTAAAAGGGTATTAAAAGGTGGGTTCATGAACAAATTCTGGAGGGTTTTGGTTCTAAAAATTGATACCATTTTGGCCCCGTGGATTTAAAAAGGTTTTGGGTCAAACCATAGGGGGGTTAATTGATACCCCCTTTCCTCTTTTTGGGTGCCTGGTATTTTGTGGGATTCCCCTTGTCTTCATTAAATTGTAGACAGTTTATCCAAGTTTTATGGTCATGTTTGAATGGAATGATTGTCAGTGATTTTTTTTTAACTTTAGGGACATCCTCTGTTACTATATCTGGGGAAAAATAAATGTTGCATTGCTGCTGTACAGTTTTTAACTCGTTAGCGAAAGATGCTTTTTTAAATTGGAATATCTTATGTTCTTTGAATATTGAACCCTTGTTAGTTCTGCAGTATTTATAAGCAAAATTTTTTACAACTAATTCCCCAAGTTGAAATGTTACAACATTTGAACAGTAATTAAACATGTTCACATTTGATTCGGGGAAATTACTTATATCTTTTATTTTGGGGAAGCTGTAATCTTGGTTCCGACCTTTGCTCCAAAAACCCTCATAACCTTTTGTCATGAATAAACATAGAGGCCTGTTTCAAGTTTAATTTATTGCCCAGGGGGATCCCAAAAAAGAAATTGAAACAAGAAGGGTCTTGGAACCAAACACAACTTTTGCCAAAAAAACTTAATAAATACCATTACCCAAAATCCTCCTTCATCGTCCCCGGGCCGTCCCCCAGAAATTTTAAAAATTTTTAAAAATTACCTAAAATGCCCGATGATGTTGTGATTCAAACAACTTTTTCAAAAAACTACGTTTTGTAAATAAGGCATGTAATACCTCTCGGGATTTTTCGGTGCTCTCCCATCTTAGTGAAAATAACAATTTACTTCAAACAAATGTTTGAAATTAAATTTTTGAACAAATTTTTTTATTTTGCTCACCTGTATAATTTATAAAAATCTTAATTTTACATTCATTTAAATTTTGTAATTTTCATTCATTATTCCTTTTAAAAAAAAACCAAGGTCAAATTTAGTTTCATTTTTATTTTAAAAAATAAAAAAACAAACATCTTTGTACAGTAATGGATTTATTTATTTGTTTATTTCTTTTTATTTTCGCCCGTTTTCAAAAAATAAATTCCTTACCATTTCAAAAATACTTTTTTTTGGCTTTTTAAAAGCCCTTTTCCCTTTACAAAAAAGAAATGCAGTATTAAATTAGCATGGTTTAAAAAATTTTGGATCCGTTTTGCACGCCCAACCACATCATAAAAAATATTTTATCCCAAGAGCTTTGCCTTTAAAAAAACGCCCTGAAGACCGCCAGTGTTTTCAGTATATAAGATTTGTCTCTGGGTTTTAAAAAAAGGGCCCCCCAACCACGAGTGTTGGGGTGTTTAAGTCAGGGGTTTTTGGGCCCCGAAAAGGAAATTTTTAAGAAAAAAAAAAAATCAAAACTTTTACCTTCCGGGGGGCCGGAAGCAAAATTTGACGATTTTGGCGTTAACTTTTTAAATGTTGCCAAGCCTTTATCTATCAGATCCCCGATTATGAACATCATAGTTTTTTGTATTTTGATATACAGTCGATAGCAAAAGGTCATTTTTAAAACTTAAATGGCGTAATTTGATACCTGATGACGGATCATGACGTAAGATTCATCTACATGATAAGGTCTTTATATGTTGAAGTTTCAAGGTTGTGTGATATTGTTAACTCGCATTTCGATGTAGAGAGAGTTAAGAGAGAAGAAGGAGAAGAAAAAAAAAAAAACGAACAATAACAATAGTTGTTCGGCTGAAAAGCGAACACCTAATGATGATATTCATTGAATATTTATCATTATAACAAAGATTTCATGAAAAATAATGTGTTAATTGAAGCCTAGTCAAGCCCGTCTCTTCCTGGTTTACCAAATTTTCCAACATGACACATGAAAATAAAAATTCTGTCCAATTTTGGTGGAAATTTTTCAGCACTTGGGGTTATCCTATCACCTTCAAACTTGCCCAAGTCTGCATAATGGTATATAAACTAGACAATATAAATATTAAAAGGTTCAATACTAGTTACATGTACGATTAGTGAAAAAAATATGACTTTTTGGACCTCTCTGGTTTCACTCACAGAAATAAACAATGGTGCCACATTATTTTCTAAAATTAAACTCAATGACACCTTTCATTGACTTTTCATTAACCTTTATTGACCTGAAAACAAATATTGAACAATCAAACGTCTGTTATAAAGAGTTTTGTAGAGCCAGTTGCCAATCAGAAAATTTACAGAACACAATGACAACAAAATAGCTTGTGACGCCACGGATCCGCGTGCCTCGTAAAAGTGTATCCCTATACGATCGCGCACTCATGAAATGACACACTTACCTTGTTATAATTTCCTGAAAACTTACAAAACTATGGCGATTACTGGTTGCATAAACTTATAATCTAAATCATGCTTGTTACAAAATAAAAATCATAGTGAAATTGTATGATTTACTGGAAAGTTAGTGCTTGTGAAACTGGAAAAGTTGTTTAACTGCTGATTTTACTAGATCTATACAAATAGTAAGGATTTACATGACCTAAATTTTTTTCACAATATCTGTGATTTTATTGTTCTATGCCGTCAATGAGCTGTTGTCTGGAACCAAAAGATATGAATGATTTGCATTTGCAATGATTTTTAAAGAAATACTGAATACTGAAAAAGCGAATGAAGACTACTTAATTCGTTGGTGTTTACTCATCAGTTGTGGATAATTATTGAGAAATGAAACATTATAGTGGTTATGAAAATATTTTATTGACAAAATGTTAACGCAGTTTTACACATTTAAAAGTTTTAAAGTACTTTTTGCAAATTTTAACCCCCTTCCTTTATTGTTCAAGAATATTGATTAAAGTTTGGAAAAGCTAACCCCAAAATTACCATTTTATTTTAAAATCTAAAACAATATTTTTATTTTCAAGATTAAAAACAATTTTACAAGCCATCTGGAATAAGATGAAACATGATTTTTTGATCCCAATCTGTGCATATCAAAAAACGGCGTCAAAAACGTCCACGCATACAATGTACATGTACTTTATACATGGTATGATCATGCTTGAAATTCCACATTTACAAGAGAATCCTTCACTGAAACAAACTGAAACACCAAACTGCTAATTTCATTTGGGAAGAATGTCGTATCCGGCCGCAACTTTTTAAGGGATTTTTGGTTTTTGCAACCATAACGGTTAAAAAATCTTTTTTATCGTTTTTTGGTGGTACAGAAAGCAAAAACTATCTTAAAAATCCATTTTTAAGTTTTATGATGGTTTTCGGACTTGTTTTCCTTCTAAAAAAATCCTCCTCTTCAAAAATAGAAGGATCCTATTACAGTTGCCACTACGCATGTACAATGACTTGTTGGTCACATTGTGGGTTACAAGATCAGACTGACATGACTGAGGAAGTCATCGTATGGCCCACCAAATGCCAGATTTTTCATGAAATAAATATCCTGGAATAATTTGTATCCTCAATTTACCTAAATGACACCCCAAGGTTATATAATCAACTTGACGGGACTTACAGTACATGTACAAATAAATTAGCAGTTTGGTGTTTCCCGTTTGTTTCAGTGAAGGATTCTTAAAAGCTGGATTTCAATGCATGATCATACGTGGACGTCTTGGCTTTTTGAGCCACGTTGGTCATCGAAAATTGATGTTGGATATACCCCCAAACTGTTAAAGTTGATGGGGCACAGAAAATGTACCCAAGAAGAAAAACAGTTGAATCATGTTTCATCTTATTCCAGATGGTTTGTAAAATTGTTTTTAATAAAAATAAAAAATATTGTTTTTGATTTTAAAATAAAATGGTATAATTTGGACAACTCTCAAAACTTTTAATCAATATTATTGAAGACCAATAAAATGGAAGGTGGTTAAAATTTTGCAAAAAGTACTTTAAAACTTTAAATGTGTAAAATGCTGTTAACATTTTGTCAAATAAAGATTTCTTTCATAACCATGATATTAATGTTTCATTTTCTCAATAATTTTCCTACCGTCGAAATAAACACCAACGAATTAAGTGGTCTTTTGTTCACTTCTTCTATAAGTAACGTGTCCATTTTGAGGATCAATATTTCTTTAAAAACCGTACAAATGAAAGCATTCATATATTCAATTTCAACACACTATGAACATCTCCGTGTGAATGCCGTGGCTCGGTGAATTGCACTTTTCCGTGAATTTCACGGCGCTCGTTTCAGCTGGAATTGTGAGAGCACCGTGAATGCGCAAATAAACCACCGTTAAACAAATCTTTTGTTTGGTCCTCGGTGAAAGCTGGGTGAAAACGCGGTGAACCTCAGCTCAGTTGAGGCCGGCTCATTAACTACATCAAGGAAGTTATCCTCTTGCCCATTTGTTGACGCTTTTGACATGTGATAATCCCTCTTGGATGGAAGGTAAACACACTAAACATAACGGTACTGTTGGTATTTTTCTTCCTCCAACTCCATGGTTATGAGTTGCTTGAAAATTCTGCTACGACTTGACGGGTGGGTTGTTTCGGCATTGCAATTTGCGTGCGCTGATCGTTTGCAACGATGCAAAAAGGGGCTATTCTTTGTTTGGCTTTCTTTAGCAGTAGAGGAAAATACAGTGAGCCTTCGTGTCCTTGGCAATAAATGTAACTGTGAAATGATTAAATTCGCTGCCAAGGCTCATAGAAAACACAATTCTGGCATACAACAATCCTCTTTAACCCCGGCAGGACTTTGGCCGAGTCGGTCTCGTGTTTGTATGTTTGCAAATTTATTTATGTTATTGTTTATGAACCGGTGAAAGGTTTATGGTTTTGCGATATGACTCGATTAACGAACGTCGTTTTATTCACGTATCATTACGTGACTTGTGTGAGCGCGCCGCCGCCCGCGAAACCGTTGTTGCAATCATTCACGGTCTCTACGTTTTACGTTCAAAATGCTGCACGCCGCCGATTACCAGCCACGACCATGTGTACTCGCAGCCGGAACCGGGAACCCGTAACAATTACACACTTGCCTTGTACCACCGCGGTCTCATTTATTTCAGGATCGTGTAAACATTACCAACGTCAGTGTCATTATCTGGGTTCCTTCCTCCGCCCAGTTCATGTGTTTCTACTTTTCCGTGCTATGATGTACTTATGCTTTACAAGGAATCAATTGTTTTTATTCAAAGCAAATGGATTAATAATGATACTTGGCTTGTCACTTGAAATAATTTATTTGGCAATAGGGCCTATGTGTTTGTAAATATAAACAGGAAACTGAACATCAACAAGTTACCTAAATATAAAGCTTTTATAAATTAGCATTTCTAGTCATACACATGTAAAAACAGTGCAACTAAATAGTGTTTAAAGTTTATATTGATGATTTATATGCAAGTTTAATACCTTGACAGTTGTGCCTACACTTGTCGTGATAACAGATCAATTATTACAAGCAGCTTTAATTGTTCTTCTCCATGGAACTGTCGCTTTACCATCTTGGTCTTTACAATAATAAACTAATCTTACTCAAAACATAGTGCCATCAAAATTAGAGTTTTTCGTTTACATGGGATGAAAGGACAATCAAACCTCGGACGAATGACGATGCTCATTGATTGTTGATTACATCAATAAAATAATAATCATGAAGAGTTAAATTATCAAAACCGTAAAGATGATAGTCCATATCGTGGTTTCACACAGCAGCTGCTTCGCAGGTCTGTCCCTGACGTGCTGATACAATTACGTCGTTGCTTTTACTTGGAAGAGCCAAGGCTGAAGTGCGCCCTCTTCGTTTCAAAAATTGTTTCTTAAAAAATGTCATTCCCAACAATTCATTTATTATTTATTTCAGCTTTCTTTGTTCAGGGTAGCAACGTTAAAACTTCACAAGGTAATGTTATGATAGCTGAGTTCAAAATCGAATCATGCTTGAATTTTCAACAACATACGTGACCTTCAAAATAATGAGCAAATTTGTTGACAATTTGAGACTCTTTGCTCAAGTACAAGGTGCCCAATGATCCATGAACTGATTGCCCGGCCGAACGTCGCACGTCGGCCTGGGGTCGACCGCGTGCGGCGTTACCAGATTCATATTCATTCCTTGTGTCTCATCGTTAAGGAATTTCTTTAGAAATCCTTGCAAAAAATCACCGCGCTTTTATTAACGTCACCAAAATTGTCTCTATTGATGTCGGACCATAAGTTCCGAATCATGTCTTGAATTTTCAATGACCACCATGAAGCCGCTGAAATAATGAGCAAATTTGTTAACAAATTAAGACTTCACTTTGCACACAAGTACGACTGACTTCCGGCCACTGTAGAGATGTTTAAAATCCTTGCCAAGAAATCACAACGCTTTTTATTAAGCATGCCGCTTGTCTCATGATATCGGACCATAAGTTCGAATCATGTCTTGAATTCAATAACATACATGAAACCGCTAAGAAATAATGAGCAAATTTGTTGACAAATTTGAGACTCTTCTGCTCATAGTACGAGGTGCCCAATATCGATCAGTGAACCACAGAGATTGCCGGCCGAACGCGTCGCACGTCGGCCTGGGGTCGACCGCGTGCAGCGTGTACCAGATTCATTCCTTGTGTCTCATCGTTAAAGATTTCTTTCTTAATCCTTGCCAAAAAAATCAACGCTTTTATTAAACGTCACCAAAATTGTCTCATGATATCGGACCATAGTTCAGATCATGTCTTAGACCCTCATGACCTACATGAAACTGAAATAATGAGCAAATTTGTTAACAAATTTAAGACTTCCCTTTGCACAAGTACGACTGACTTCCATAACCAGAGATGTTTAAGAAATCCTTGCCAAAAAATCCTTGCTTTTGATAAACGTCACCAAAAACTGTCTCATGATATCGGACCATAAGTTCGAATCATGTCTTAATTTTCAATAACATACATGAAGCCGCTAAGAAATAATGACAAGTTGTTGACAAATTTGAGCTCTTTCCATAGTACGAGGTGTTAATATCGATCAGTGAACCACAGAGATTGCCCGGCCGAACGCGTCGCACGTCGGCCTGGGGTCGACCGCGTGCAGCGATATTACAGATTTATTCCTTGTGTCTCATCGTTAAGATTTCTTTCTTAGAAATCCTTGCCAAAAAATCACAACGCTTTTAAACGTCACCAAAATTGTCTCATGATGTCGGACCATAAGTTCGAATCATGTCTTGAATTTTCAATGACCTACATGAAGCCGCTAAGAAATAATGAGTAAATTTGTTAACAAATTTAAGACTTCACTTTACTAAGTACGACTGACACCACTATTAGAGATGTTTGAAATCCTTGCCAAAAAATCACAACGCTTTTATTAAACGTCTTAAAACTGTCTCATGATATCGGACCATAGTTCGAATCATGTCTTGAATTTCAATAACATGAAGCCGTAAAATAATGAGCAAATTTGTTGACAAATTTGAGACTCACTCATGTTTGAGGTGCTATTATCGATCAGTGAACCTGAGATTGCTTGACCGGCGAACGCGTCGCACGTCGGCCTGAGGTCGACTGCGATGCAGCGTGTACCAAATTCATTCATGTGTCTCATCGTTAAAGATTTCTTTCTTAGAAATCCTTGCCAAAAATCACAACGCTTTTTATTAAACATGCAAAATTGTCTCATGATGTCGGACCATAGTTCGAATCATGTCTTAAATTTCAATGACCTACATGGAAGCCGCTAAGAAATATTAAGCAAATTTGTTATAAATTTAAAGACTTCACTTTACTAAGTGACTGACTTCCACTGTAGAGATGTTGAAATCTTGCCAAGAAATCACAACAGCACAGTAAGCGTCACAAAACTGTCTCATGATATCGGATACGGTTTCGAATCATGTCTTAATTTCAATAACATACATAAATACGCTAAAATAATGAAACCAAATTTGTTGACAAATTTGAGACTCTTCACTCATAGTACGGGTGCTAATATCGATCAGTGAACCACAGAAGATTGCCCGGCGAACGCGTCGCACGTCGGCCTGGGGTCGACTTCGTGCAGCGTGTACCAGATTCATTCCTTGTGTCTCATCGTTAAAGATTTCTTTCTTAGAAATCCTTGCCAAAAATCACAACGCTTTTATTAAACGTCACCAAAATTGTCTCATGATATCGGACCATAAGTTTCGAATCATGTCTTGTTTCAGTGACCTACATGAAGCCGCTAAGAAATAATGAGCAAATTTGTTAACAAATTTAGAACTTCACTTTGCACAAGTACGACTGACTTCCACTGTAGAGATGTTTAAAGTCCTTGCCAAAAAAATCACAACGCTTTTTATTAAACGTCACCAAAACATCTCATGATATCGGACCATAAGTTCCAGATCATCTTGAATTTTTCAATAACATACATGAAGCCGCTAAGAAATAATGAGCAAATTTGTTGACAAATTTGAGACTCCTTTGCTCATAGTACAGGGTGCCCAATATCGATCAGTGAACCGGGGTGCCCGGCCGAACGCACGTCGGCCTGGGGTCGACCGCGTGCAGCGTGTGCAGATTCATTCCTTGTGTCTCATCGTTAAGATTTCTTTCTGCAATCCTGCGTCACAACGCTTTTAAACGTCACCAAATTGTCTCATGATATCGGACCATAGTTCGAATCATGTCTTGAATTTTCAATATTTCATGAAGCCGCTAAATAATGAGCAAATTTAACGTTAAGACTTCACTTTGCACAAGTACGACTGACTTCCACTTTTCTTAGAGATGTTTGAAATCCTTGCCAAAAAAATCACAACGCTTTTATTAAACGTCACCAAAACTGTCTCGATATCGGACCATAAGTTCGAATCATATGTTGAATTTCAATAACATACGTAAACCGCTAAGAAATAATGAGCAATTGTTGACAGAATTTGAGACTCTTTGCTCATAGTACGAGTGCCCAATATCGATCAGTGAACCACAGAGATTGCTGACCGAACGCGCGTCGCACATCGGCCTGGGGTCGACCGCGTGCAGCGTGTGCAGATTCAGATTCATTCGCCTTGTGTCTCATCGTTAAAGATTTCTTTCTTGAGAAATCCTTGCCAAAAAAATCACAACGCGCTTTTATTCAACGTCACCAAAATTGTCTCATGATATCGGACCATAAGTTCGAATCATGTGAATTTTCAATGACCACATGAAGCCGCTAAAATAATGAGCAAATTTGTTAACAGAATTTAAAGACTTCACTTTGCACAAGTACACGACGACTTCCACTGTGAGTTGTTTGAAATCCTTGCCAAAAAATCACAACGCTTTTTATTAAACGTCTTAAAACTGTCTCATGATATCGGACCATAAGTTCCGAATCATGTCTTGAATTTTCAATAACATACATGAAGCCGCTAAGAAATAATGAGCAAATTTGTTGACAAATTTGAGACTCTTCCTGCTCATAAAGTACGAGGTGCCCAATATCGATCAGTGAACCACAGAGATTGCCCGGCCGAACGCGTCGCATCGGCCTGGGGTCGCCGCGTGCAGCGTGTACCAGATTCAATTCATTCCTTGTGTCATCGTTGAGATTTCTTTCTTAGAAATCCTTGCCAAAAATCACAACGCTTTTATTAAACGTCTTAAAATTGTCTCATGATGTCGGACCATAAAGTTCCGAATCATGTCTTGAATTTTCAATGACCACTATAAGTACGTAAAACCCGCTAAGAAATAATGAGCAAATTTGTTGACAAACCACTTTTGTGCCGCAATGGCAACAAAACGTCTAATCTGCCTTTTCGTCGAGCAGAAAAGTAGCAAAATTTACCGTGCTTGTCTTCAAACCGAAAAGCAAAAGGCAGAAAGCTGAACTTGTTTTAAAGACAAAGAAAAAGCGGAAAAAAGGCACACTTGCAACAACGTTCAATCTGCTTTTCAATATTTAGAAAGCTGAAAACGAATGTCCCTTTTCGACCTCCACAGCTAGTTGGCACCATTCTTGGTTAAATTTTGCGGCCATCTTGGAAAATAAATAAAACGGCCTGCATCTTCTTTCTTGTGGAAGTGTCGTGGCCGAGCGGTCTAGATTACCGGACTCAGTTCTGGTGTTAGCAGCAGATATTGGGTTCGAATCCTGGCGTGACAATTTATTAATCATGAGCAAGACACTTATAATTTGTTTCACTATAATTTTTTTATTTCTGTAACAAGCATGACTTGAGATAGTTTGCAACCAGTAATACGCCATAGTTTTTGTAGAATTTTCCGAAAATGCTAAGCCAACGGTAAGTGCGTCATTTCACGAGTGCGGCGTGCATTACGCATGGACTGATATTTGGCCTCATAAAAACAGTATTGCAACGCGGTTTATGTCGCAATTAAAACAATAAAATAAAAAACACAATGTTGGCGAAAAAACATCAAGTTTTATGCATTTGGATGTGGCGATATTCAGTTCCTTTTATTTTGTTGCCTAGTCGACCCTTTGACAGCATGTTGACGACCACCAAAAGCGCGCTGACCTAGCCCTGGCCACGTAATGTACATTTATAACATACGTTTTGTGTACGGTACAGCAACACGAATCGACGATCATGCGTCAATGCTATAATTATATCCGACGCACACGCTGCATGCACGTCTATGTACAGACTCGGCATGTATTATTTACGTTACGTGTGTTTTGATAAACTAATCCATTCATCCAAGATAAGCGCACAATGGGAGGTTGTACTACTAAAAGCCTAAACCATGCCTTTTCATGTCAGTGCAATAGGATTAAATCCACCAACGTAATAGGAGACTTATACACTCGGTGAATACTCGTTGAAAACACCGTGAACGAAACCACTGGGGCTAAGCACCGTGGGCATAAGTAATGCATTTTCACGGAAAAGGTCACAATTCACCGAGCTTTCACGGCGGTGCATTCACGGAGGAGATATTCATAGTGACAGACAATAGCTTGTTGACGGCATAGAACAATAAAATCATAGATTTTCGTGAAAAAGAAATTGAGGTCATTTAAATCTCTTACTAGCCTGCATGTACATGTATTTGTAGTAAATCAGTGGTTAAACAACTTTTTCACTTTCACAGAAAGCACTACATGTAACTTTCCAGTAAATCATACAATTTCCACTATAATTTTATTTCTGTAACAAGCACAGCTTAGATATAAGTTTATGCAACAGTACTTCATAGTTTTGTAAGTTTTCCGAGAAATACTAAGCCAAAAGGTAAGTGCGTCATTTCACGAAGTGCGGCGAATTACGTGCCATGGACGGTATCGTAATACATGTACATGTATCCATCATCATCCATATGTTCTCCACCTTAGGCCGTTTGTTTTTTATTACTTGGATTACGGATTTGTAAGCTACAAAAAATGAGCGGGGATCGGGTAAAAAAAAAAAAAAAAAAAAAAAAAATGATCGGGATTACGGAATTCCGAGCTCACGAAATCGGGCGGGGCGAAAAAAAAAAGAAAAAAAAAATACCGAAGGCACGCAGGCGGCTTCTAAAACACGTACATTATACACAATTTTTGTAGACAAAAGCAGAGAAAGTCCTGAATAGATAATAAAGGTGTTTGAAGCAACAAAATGTTCTGTTTCGGTTTCTGATGACCTAACTTTACGCCGCGACCTAAACAAATTCGCACAGACCATTTGTTGACGGCAATCGATTGCATGAGTTTGGGCCGTGAGGTCAAGTCGCGCGATGCGTACATGTAGTTGTTGCTAAGTAATGATGTATGCACTTGGGCAAATGGTATAGTCTATAAACGGACTCGCACTTTGTACGTGAATGCTAACATTGGTCTGGTTTCCATCATACATCGGCCGCGATTTTTCTCCGTTCACTGGCTCACGGTACGTACACATTTACTGTACATGTATTGTAGGGATCTTGTTGTATTTGAAGAAAAATGTGATCTAAAGTATTGTTTTGTACACGATGGTGTTTTGTGCACGCGATCGGTGGCACTGTTGTAAGTGTTGTGGATTTTTTTTTTTTTTTTTTTTTTTTTTTACTACAAATTTGATTTTTCGGGCGGGGATTTTTAAATTTTTTCAAACATGATTTTTCGAGCGGCGATTCCGTAATCAAGTTATAAAAAAACATGGCCTTACCAGGTACAACTGTCTGTAGGTAAGATTACATTATTGGTTATATTTAATGAAGAAAAATAATTGGCGACCAGATGCGACATTCTACCCTTCATTTTGCCTTAAGTTACTGTCCAGTTGACTGGTATAGTCATGACAGTATTACTATTAGAGTGCGTCATTTATAGTAGTGAAGATAATTTATTGACCTACCTGGTCCTTGAAAGTACGTAAATGGCTAACGATTGAAAATGGATAAAGAGCTGCGTGGTAAATGTGATCAACGAAAACTGTACGATCCATGTTTTGATTTCCTCATAAATTTACATTCACTGAGTTTATATTTTATAACACAAACCTACGGTACAACCCTAATATTCAACAATACGGAGCTTGTGCCTTCCGGGTGAATCTTTCATATTAGTTCTCAAACGCGACGGTGTACGTGTACGGTAGACGGAAAATCCAGAACGACGTGTAGCAAGACGGACGTCATTGTATGAATAAAACATGCATAATTTATGTTTGGTTTTATGGAGCGGGTAAGGGCTTGGCGATCATCCCTATTAAACTGTAAACGTGTCCGAGAAAATATTCCGCTGTGCCGCCTTGAGGGCGCTCATATTACGACTTCAGCAAGTCGCTTCCTGTGTGTTACTGCGTTTGAAGCGTTTTACTCCACGTAGCACGACACCATGACAGCGTGTACTTACATATCGGAGAACATTTACCGTTCGTACCCCCAACCCCTTCCCCTCCCCCACCCCGTTGTTGGAGACAAAAAGGTAATGTCAACGATTATTACTGGATTGGTTTTTTTTTGCAAGACGTTTTGGTTTGGGTTGAGATTAACGGCGGGTTAATAAAATTATGTTTTGTTGTTTTGTTTGGATTGTTTATTAGTTTGTTTCCGTTGTTGGTTGGAGTTACATGTTTGGGGGTTAAATAGGTCTAAAATTTACTTTGGAAATATTTTAAAATGATTTTCAATATTTGTTCAGCATATGTAAAAATTAAGTGTGAGACACGGCCGCCATTTTTCAAAGTGGGCAAAATGAATGAGAAATGCCGGATGTGCCCACAAAACAGCGCGTTATGCTATCTCTCTGAAAAACGGGCGGCCGTTTAAAATTGATTTTATGAATTATTTCGTTGTTTTGACCTGAATGAAAAGATATTCAGTAACATTATTTATCATTGATTAATTTACCGAATAAAATAGTGAAAATGCATTTTTAAAATTATAATTTCTCTTCGCCCAATTATCCCCGGTGTGTAATACACTCGGGTTGAAACACTTGCCCGCGCTACTGTCGCTCACTATCCCAACAGTCACGCCGTAAAACCTATTTCCTGATTGTAAGTTGCAAGTACACAAACATTGAGACACAGAGATCGTTTGACATCTTCATCAAAATAATTCTTGTTATATTTAAGCAAATGTTGATAAAAACAATCATTGTAACGGGCCCTTCCCTACCTGTGAAAATCTTTAGCAAAATGAATAAACATATTATAAATTCATGAAATCGTAAATAAAATATATATGTGATTTCTGGTATTTACAGCTCCTTTTCCTCAAGGAAAGAAATAGCCGGTATTTTTCCCAAACCTCTAGTTTCTTTGTTGGGATGTGGATAGTGTAACTGTCTCAATATTAAATATTAGGGCTTGTCCTCTGCCCTCTAACTCTCAGTCCACACCCATTCTCCAGTTCTTTACTTTTGTCAATGTATATAGTATATACATTGACAAAATATCTTCTCTCTTATACAATTAAATGTATTTATAAATGACTAATTAAATGATGAAAGTTAGTGAAAAACTAAAAAGTTCTAAATCACAACGGCCTTACACATTTTGCAGGACAGTACCATTAGTATGAAAATGGCATCATTTGAAAGGGGTATAATGAGCTTACATCATGAGGAGTCAGCGAAATTGCCGAAACATAAAAGATGCGGTCTACATGTACATTTGAAGCCAAGTAGAACAGTTGATGATTTAGATTATAATAATTTTATTATGTAATAATTTTTATTCATAAACAACGGTTCCGCTATTTACTGTTCAACAACAATATCAGGAAATGCACTGTACATGTACATTCAAATGTTCATTCAAGACAAGGTCAGATAAATTTGCACTATTTTGTGGTGGTTGAGACATATAGAATCAACTCACGGAAGAGATTTTCTGAGGCAGGGCTTTTACGTTGTTTTTCCTCTTATAGTTATAGGTTGGATGTTGTTACGTTTGGCTTTATGCAGCTTAAATAAATCACTTCAGAGAGGATGATTTATGAACTCGAACACTCTGTTTATTCTATGCTTAAAGTCATGCTTCAAAAAGGGCGACTCCCACAATACATGTACACATGTGACTCCACAACTGAGGGCGCTCTAACGGTATCGTAACATCTTTCCTTCAAAAAAAAAAAAATCTTCGCTTGGGTTGGCTGAACCAAAATCAGTTGTAACAACATATTCTACTTATACTGAAGCAGGTTTTCTTCTAATTATGGTTTTTTAACAGTTACACTTTGCTTTAAACTGTTCCTTGAACCTTGGAACCCTTTTGAAAAATAACACTTAAACACTTAACACCTTAAACATAAAAACACTTGTTTTCTCATGGGTTGTGTTTTTATCCTGTGATTACTTCAGGCATAAATGGAGTTATGTAATAAAAAGCAAGTCAATAAACCCGTGTTGATGACTTGGCAAAATGCCCTTGCTGTTCTGAGTTCATGTGACATAGTCCTTTAGATAACTTGGTTTGCATTCTCGTGGCTATCGCGTAGGTACATGTATGTGATGTTCACATTCTGCTGCTCTGTCTGTGTGTTGTTGCTTTGTCTGCGTGTCTGTTCTGTTTATCCGGAATTTGCTCTTGGTGGGAGCATGTGGCTCGCTTATGGATGTAACTTTCCTGTGTGCCCCTGAGGTGTTTCCGATTTCGGCGGAACTCTCGATCATTCTTGTGATCACTTTATATGATCTAATGTTGACTTTCCCCTGCACTTGTGCTAAATTTTTTGGAATTGGCTTTGGGAAGGATCGAACAGTGTCTCCTTTGGAGATTGGGTAGTGCTCTGACTGTCTGTCAAAATAATGTTTCTGCTTGGCTTGTTTGATGTCTTTTGAACGCGAACATCCATAGCTTTCGTGACGGCATCAGCAGTTGCGACTTTGTGGGCAAGTTAGTTTTAGTACGGCGTCCATACAATTACAAACGCTGGGCTGGGGGAGCTATTCATGCCTTCTGTTGGGGTGTTTCTCAAGCTAGTAGAGCAGGCATATGTCTCCATGACTGTCATTTGTTTTGCGAATAAGTCTCTTTTGCGATTTTGATGGCGTTTTCCCTTGCCATTGCTCTAGGGGCTTATGGAGGCTGGTGATGTGATCAAACTCATACTCATTAGCAAAGCAAATTCTCTCGAGCAGAAGGGTGGTCCATTATCAGGTATACTGTCCGGTATGCCGTGTGACGCGAAATGGCGTTTGAGGCGTTTGATGACACCTTTGCGTCTTTGCTAGGGGGAAGACTGTCTATTTAAAAGTAGTCTGAGAAGTAGTCTACAGTACACAGGTAATCCATGTTATCAACTGTCACAAGTCATGCCGATTTCCTGCCAGGTGGTATGGGGGGTTCTCTCTGCTCCCGGGTTGATATTTGTTGCAGGTTTCACAAGCAGAGATATGTAGTCTGTTAGTCATTTTCATACCCTGGCCAATAGACACAGTCTCGTGCTCCCCCTGAGCGTGCCTTGTCTCCGGTTGCGCATTGTGCAGGTGAGCATTCACGCAATCGTGGCCTTGCTGTTTTTGGGAAAATGACGCAGCGTGTACCATGAAAGATACCGTTCTGGTGTAAGTTCTCTCGGATACTGAAGTAGGGACGTGCCTCGGCTGGCAATTCATGTTTTGCGTGGGGCCAGCCTGTTAAGATAAAGTTTAACAGTTAGCATACTCATCTTCCTGTGGCACTTTGATCGGCAGGTTTTTCTTTGAGATGGGAAGTTCATCGATCCTGAATGCTTTCTGTCTCTGCCTCAACTGGAGAACGCTCATTGTTCTTAAGATATCTCTTGACAATGTATCTGCGAGATACATTTCTTTGCCTGCTTATAACAAAATTTATGTCACATCATATTGCTTCAGTCTGATAAGCAGGCGCAAAGACGCTTTGGAGCTGCTGCTAATGATTCAGTACGACTTGTGGAAAAGGCTTATGGTTTGTCCATAACACCACTTTTGTCCATAGGTGTATTGGTGATTGCGTCTAACCCCAAAAAACTTGAGCTAGAGTTCCCTTTTCTATCTGCGAATATCTTGTGCCGCAGGTGTGAGCCCCTTTAGTCGCGTCGGATAGGTTGGCCTTCTTGAAGCAAATCAAATCCGAGGCCTTTCTCTGATGCATCGCCTTGTCCTTCTGTCTCGATATATAGCGGGTTTGTACCTTAATACTGGGTCAGATGTGACGCACTGTTTAATGCACTCGAACGCATCCGACTGTTCTTTTGTCCATGACCATTCCATGTTCTTATGTGTTAAACGCCGCAAGGGTTCACTCATGTTTGATAGGTCTGGCAAAAAACTTTAGGTATTTCCCCTTTCCCAATAAATCTCTGGATCTCCTCCACAGATGTAGGAGCTTCCATGTTGCGTACTGCTTCAACTTTGTTCGGATCTAACTAAGTCCGACTCGTCAAACGGTGACCAATGAAAGTGGCTTATCACTCTTAAACTAAAGCTTGTTTTTGTTGAGCTGATATTTTTTTCCTTGCATCTTCCCAGAAAGTTCTTCATTTTTGATCATGGTCCGACAGGCCTCCTCCTTTGTATCACCTCTGGGGAGGGACAAACCAAATGGCAAGCGACACCTGGTATCTTCAGGGTGTCTGAAACGTATGAGGCATGCCATTTATCGTCAATTTACACTGAAGAAATCCTTCCTTTAGATCAGCTTTACTGAAGACTTTGACTTTCGCAAGTTGAGGAGCACATCCTCAACGACTGGGAGAGATATGTGCTCCTTCAAGGCCATGTTGAGATGTTGGGGGTCTATGCATAGTCGAAGTTTACCACTGGCCTTAACCACAGTGCCAATCGATCCCAATCTGTCGGGCCTGTGACTTTTCGATCACATCATTTCCCTCAGTCTTTGTAGCTCGTCCTTGAGCTTTGGTTTGATTGCTATTGGGTATTCGTCGTGGGGCATCACTACAGGTCGGGTTTTCCCAATCTACATTGAGATGTACCGACCAGGCATAGCCCAACCCCCTCAACACGTTCGCGTAATCTGCAGCATCTCATCTCTTGTTAGTCCATCTTGCTTGCTGAGTGCAGTCACGATGACTGACAGGTGTTTGCTCACCACAGCGATATTATCATCTTTATTTAAATTAGCTCATTTGTTGAGCTGTTCGTGCTCCAAGCAATGGGGATTAAAGAACCCCTGTCCCTTAATAACAACAAAGTTTACCAGGTATTTTTGTTATTCTTGGGATTTCTCAAATGAAATTTTACACATCCTTCTACTGGCATAGTTTCTTTGTTTAAATGCATAACTTCCCTTTTGCTTTTCTAGTGTTGTTCCTTGTGGGAGTAAACGGCTGGCATAACATTACAAGTGGCCCCTGAATCAATTTGCATATACATGGGCTCATTAAGACCTCTGACTTCATGGACGCAAAAATTGTATTCTTTAAATCTCCTGTGTTTGATTTACAACACACGAATCAATCTCTTCAAATTAACACAGATACATTCTTCTTCAATTCGGATAAATCATTTTCACCCCATGTGTACTCTCCCCTTTTTTCTTGGCTTGTATTTCGAGGTTGTCCCTGTTTGCCCATTACTATTTTTACCCCCTTGCACTTCTCAAAATGGTTTGCTTTTCCATTTCTTGAACTCTTTCCCATATGCTAGGCAATTTGCCCTACCCAACTTGTGTTTTCTACCACAATATAGGCATTCAATACTGTACTTTTGAGGGTTTGTTTCCTTTCTTCTGATGTACTACATGGACAGATGTACTGTCTGTAGCAGTGATCATTCAACATTGCATTAAGTTGCACTTTGGATGCTTCATTGGCGCTGGCTCGACACGCGGGTCCAGAACTTCGATAGTGTCAGCTTTGGCTCCTGTAAAGCCGTTTTCTGGTGGTGTTGTCTGTAATTCCACAAACTATGCGATCACGAATGACATCGTTCGTCAATTCACCAAACCGCATGTACCCCAAGCGTGCGTAGCTTCAAAAAAAATGTCGAATGTCTCACCCTCTGTACACAATTATTGCTGTTTCGCAGCGAGTGCAGCGAAACAGCTCTTGTTTTGTTAAGTTTTTTTTTAGCTGTTTCGCGGCGAGGTGCAGCAGAAACAGCTCTTGTTTGTTAAAGTTTTTAGCTGTTTCCCCGGGCGAAGCGCAGCGAAGCGCACGAAACAACTGTTGTTTTGTTAAGTTTTTTTCTTTTAGCTGTTTCGCAGCGAAGCGCAGCGAAAAAACTGTTGTTTTTGTTAAAGTTTTTTCCCTTTTTAGCTGTTTCGCAGCGAAGCAGCTGTTTTGTTAAAGGTTTTTAGCTGTTTCGCAGCGAAGTGCAGCAAACAGCTGTTATTTTGAGTTTTTCCTTCTGTTTAGCTGTTTCGCGAAGCGCAGCGAAACAGCTGTTTTTGTTAAAGGTTTTTAGCTGTTTCGCGGCGAAGTGCAGCAAACGCTCTTTTTTTTTAAATTTTTTTCTTTTCTTAGCTGTTTCGCGCGCAGCGAAACGAAAGCTGTTTTTTTAAAGTTTTTGCTGTTCGCGGCAAACGAGCAACGTCTGGTTTTTTTAAAATTTTTTTTAGCTGTTTCGCGGCGAAGCGCAGCGAAGCGCGGGAAACACTCTTTTTGTTAAAGTTTGTTTCTTTTTATTAGCTGTTTTGCAGCGAAGCGCAGCGAAACAGCTTTTTTTTTGTTAAAGTTTTAGCTGTTTCGCAGCGAAGCGCAGCGAAACAGCTCTAATTGTCAAATTTTTTTTAATTTTTTAGCAGTTGCACGAAGCGCAGCGAAACAGCTCTATTTTTTGTTAAAGTTTTTTAGTGTTTCCAGCGAAGCGCAGCGAACGCTGTGTTTTGTTAAGTTTTTTTCCTTTTGGCTGTTTCGCGGCGAAGCGCAGCGAAAGCTGTTGTTTTAAGTTTTAGCTGTTTCGCGCGAAGCGCAGCGAAACAGCTCTGTTTTGTTAAATTTTTTTTTTCTTTTTAAATTTTCAGCGCTTTGCGTACCGGAAGTGCATTGCAATAACACATGTTTCATTCTGAACGCCTTTGCGTGTTCCTTGGGGTTGCAATAAAACTTAAGGGACCAAAGGCAAGGTGCAAAAATTGCATATTGAAATGACGTCATAATTACGTCATCAGGTGTCGTTACACTAAATAAAAGATTAATAATGAAAAACATTAAAAATTTATAACTCCTGAACCACATGTATCAATTTCATCTATGTGGCATATTGTGGGTCGTTCCCCTCCGTATTTCGTGCACAAAATATGCCCCATTTGACTTAGCTTCCGGTCCAAACCGGAAGTTCAATTTTAAAGAGCTCTACAGCCAATATGAAAAAAAATAATGCTATGATTTCTGTGTATAATCAGTAGGGTGTACTCTTTTGGATAGTGGGTTTTGATGACGTCATCATATGCAAGCGCCCTCTAGCGACGGGTTTTAAAAAGACGTTATTTTCCTTGTACATTGCCAATGTCACTTACCAGAAATTATATGTCATATTGAGTTTATGAATAAACAAATATCAAAACAAATTACGTCATAAACATCATCAGGTGTCAAGTTACACTAAATCAAAGATTAATAATGAAAACATTAAAATTAATAACTCCTAAAACCATATCTATCAATTTCATCTATTGGCATATTGAGGTCGTTACCCCTCCGTATTTCGTCCCAGATGATTATTTTGACCTTAGCTTCGGTCCAAACCGGAAGTTCAAATTAAAGAGCTGTACAAAATATGATAAAAATAATGCTATGATTTCTGTATGTAATCATCGGTGGGGTGTACTCTTTTGGATAGTAGGATTGATGACGTCATCATATGCAAGAGCGCCCTCACGACAGGTTTAAAAGACGTTATTTTCACTTGTACACTTGCTAATGTCACATTACCACAAATGATATGTCATATTGTAGCTTATGAATCAACAAATACAAAACAAATTACGTCATTATGACGTCATCAGGTGTCAAATTACACTAGTTAAAGATTAATATTGAAAACTATTAAAATGTATAACTTTTGAACCACAATAGCTATAATTATGATCTTTGAGTCTATTGTGGGTCGTTACCCTTGACAATTCGTGCAAATATGACCTTATTGTGACGTTTGCTTCGGTCGAAACCGAAGTTCAAATATAGCAATGCAACATGACCGACTTCACTCCCAAACCAAATTTATTCAAAACATGATGCGCGTATACCGCAGGACAGAAACATAATGTTTTGGTTTGGTGTGACGTCAAGAGGGCACATTGTCTATACTGTCACTGAAACTACTCGCACATAATGCAAAACATGTTTACCCTCATGTAGGCAGTGCTCTCATGCCGACTGGCTCTTTCGACTAAAACTGACAGTCTCCCTAATCCCAACTGTACAAATATAACAAGAAGGTACTCTAGAAAGTATGGTATTTTGTGAAATCTGTAACATTGAGTAAAATAGCTACTGGACATTACATTTTAGTTAACCTGCATATGTATTTGCAACTAAACAATTCATCAGTTGTTTTATTTTGATCCGGTGTTGAATGGTGACATTATAGGGATACAAACAAAAAATGCACTGTCACCCAAAATAAGCAGTGCATGTAAATGATAGTACATGCTTCAAAATTTTACATTTATTTGAGCTTTCAACTAATGTTATAACTAACAATCTTTTGTCATCTTGTGGCTTTAAATTTTTTGTATCACAATCCATTCAATGATATCATAACATTTCAAAGTCCTCACGGCTCAAAGTGGAAGTTAATATGATAAAAATAGCGAAACAGCTGGTATTCGTTCACGAATACAATTGAGCTCTAGTTTTTTCTTTTATTTTTATTTTAGCCTTTCCGTACCGGAAGTGCTTTCAATAACACATGTTTCATTCTGAACGCCTTTTGCAGTGTTCATAAATGCGTTCAATGAAACTTAAGAGGACCAAAGGCAATAGTGCAATAGTGTGCATTTCCCAAAGACGTCATAATTATGTCATCAGGTGTCAAGTTACACTAATCAAAGATTAATAATGAAAACATTAAAAATCAATAACTCCTGAACCACTATGCTTCAATTTCGTCTATGGCATATTGAGTCGTTACCCTCCGTATTCCGTGCACAGATATGACCCCATTTTTGAACTTCTTCCGGTCCAAACCGAAATTCAAGTTAAAGCTCTACACCAATATGATAAAATAATGCTATACAATGTACGTTTGATGATGTTTAAAAGAGGTGCATTATATAAATTACACCTACCAATGACACATGGATACAGATGATACATGATGTTGTAGATTATGAGCCAAATTTAGTCAACAAAACAGGTATGTCATCATGACGTCATCGGTTTTGAATTACTTTGTTTGAAGTTTTTTTTGTTAAAACAATCATCTCATAAACTATATGACTTAACTAACAATCTTTGTGTCATCTTGTAGCTAATTTTTGTATCACAATCCATTCAATGATGCATAACATTTCAAAATCCTCACGGCTCAAAGTGGAAGTTAATATGATAAAAATAGCGAAACAGCTGGATTCGTTCACGAATTGGTTGTTAGCTGTTTCGCAGCAAGCGCACAAAACAGCTCTGTTTGTTAAAGTTTTGCTGTTTCCAGCGAAGCGAGAAACAGCTTTAGTTGTTAAAGTTTTTTTTTTTTTTTAAGTCTTTTTAGCGCTTTCCGTACCGGAGTGCATTGTAATACACATGTTTCATGAAAGCCTTTTGCAGTGTTCCAAAATGCGATTGCAATGAAACTTAAGGACCAAAGGCAATAGTGCAATAGTGTGCATATTGCAATGACGTCATAAATTTCGTCATCAGGTGTCAAGTTACACTAAATCAAAGATTAATAATGAAAAACATTAAAAATAATTTAAATGCTGAACCACAAGGCTATCAATTTAATCTATGTGGCATTTTGTAGTCGTTACCACTCCGTATTTCGTGCACAGATATGAATTTTTGACCTTAGCTTCCGGTCCAAACCGGAAGTTCAAATTAAAACTCTACAGCCAATATGATAAAAAAAAATGCTATGATTTCTGTTTTGTAATCATCAGTATGGTGTCTCTTTTGGATAGTAGGTTTGATGACGTCATCATTTCAAGAGCGCCCTCTTGCGACAGGTTTAAAAAGACATTATTTTCAATTGTACGCGCCAATGTCACATTACCACAAATGATATGTCATATTGGCCATGAATCAACTTAAATATCAAAACAAATTACGTCATTATGACGTCATCAGGTATCAAGTTACACTAAGTTAAAATTAATATTGAAAACTATTAACAAATTTATAAACTTTGAACCACAAAGCTATATTATGATCTTTGAGCCATATTGTGGGCCGTTACCCATTGACAATTCGTTACAAATATGACCTTATTGTGACGTTTTTCTTCCGGTCGAAACTAAGTTCAAAATAGCAATATTGTTAGAGCTCTAAAGATACCGTGTTTCAGGAAAACAATTTCACACGGCTGGCTCGAGTTTGCATGAAATAGCGCCCTCTTCTGGTTGAAGATCGGTTCTAATGGTGTTCGTCATTGGGAACAGATGAAAAGGGTAACCGTCTTTGGTGGTGTTGCTGCATCCTACAGAAACACATCTTCCGGCATTTTATTGTTCCGGGAAAAAAAAATCACGGAATAAATGAAATCGACGCTACTTTTAAACGTTTGTATGTATATGGACATCATGTACACATCGGATCTTCCGACCTTACGTCACATATCTTATGCAAATGAAAGCTTTTCCCCCATGGGGCGGGATTGCCTCCCAAATAAATCAAACATTGTTTTAAATACTTGTACTCAGAAATCAATGATAAATGACACAGGTGGGTCTCAAAACAATATTTTTTTACAAACGCCTTGTACAAAACAATAAGGATGTCAGTCCCCTTTAAATTTTATATTTAAAATATCACTCCCGTTACTTTTTATTTTACAAATGTCATCATCAAGTAAATCCTGTTTTGCATGGAATTGCCTTTTTTTTAAAGGTGCACATATGGGAAGATGAAATTTAATTACATACATTTGAACAACTTTCTACTGACTTTGTGAAGTTATTTCTTTTTCAAAAAGTATTGTACCCCAGCTCAATGTTGAGTGATTGCATGCAGTCCCAACTTTGTACCCCAGACCATAGAGGTAGGAATAGACAGCATAACACAATCCCCTACAACATTGAACTGGGGGGGCGGGGGAAGGTAAAACCCCTCAGACCACACTAGCACCGAAGTCCAACTATTGACCGAAGCCAACGGATCGTAAGGCCGAAGCCCAAAACAAATCTTCCCCCGGGCCCGGGCCCGGGGACCTCCGTGGGTTAGCGGATGAGCTGTAATGATGCAGTCGTAGCTAGAACGTCCCGTTTTATAAGGCCCGACACAATGACTCTACAATGCATGCCACCTCTCCAAATCATTTAAATAATGTAGTTCTCTCCTAAAACTTTCCCATCCTCATACTAAATACAATTTGAAAAATGTACTGTGTCCGGTATTTTTCCAATGTGTTATATCTAATTGTGTAAAAAAAGTGGCATTGGTTTATAATACTAAAGTTTTAGTTTATAGGGTTGGGCGGTCATAAACGATTAACCTAGGGGACCACAGTAAAATGACCACACCCGATACCTTCGAATGAATATAAGTTGATAAATATTGTTAAATCTTCTAGAATTCTTACGTTTATCGTGCTACGTGTTTACCTCCCGTTGTAACTGTTACCATTGTTTTTTGACGATCGACCACTAAAGTAATAAGTAACAATATAATCATAACTTTATTTCTAATTATGGGTCGACCGTGCATGTTTTCATCAAATTGCGAAAACTTAACCATAACCCAATTTAAAATTAGATATCTCCAATTGCAGATGTATACCTCTTAATTTGGGAAACCTTCATCGTGAAGGCGCATCATTGATAAATATCAACAAATTGTTTAAATGTCGACCGTCGACGGTCGACCGCATCAACAAAACGTTAGCCGGCCGGGTGTCTAATGTTTGATCTTCAACAGCACCCTGCCAAATTGGACATGGCCAGTTGCAGCAGCTAGAAAACAAAAAAGGTACTGCTAGTGTAAATGAGAAGGAAATAACAAAAGAAATAATTGCATCTTTACTATGTGTTATTCACGTGATTTGAAATGGTATATACAGTGCGTATCAAAAAAAGGTAATCCGAATTCAGGGGTTAATATGCCAAGGTTATTTAGTTTGACTTTCATGTAGTGTCCAAGAAGAGGAACTCCTCAGCTTTCCATTTATACCTTTATTGACCCATTGCTGTCCCCATGACCAGTACATTGTTATTGAAAATGACATTCAAATCCATTTTGCGGGTTTGGGTAATCAGTGCAAGCAGGATAATTAGTGAAAGTCAGTATGATAAACCAGATTTTCTTTAGGGAAAGACTGGACATTATTCAAGAAGAATCTCTTCTAACATTGCCCTTTATGCCCACACCTTCAACATGTCACCTCCCTTTCGACACAAAGCGACAGCGACGGAGCATGTCCTGCATGCTCGTCTCACCATAGCAGGATTATTGCGTAAAGCATCCACTTCATTTCGAATACGGCCCTGCAATTCCCTCAAGATCACGGGGGGTTAAAAAACCTTGTTCTTCAAGTCCCCAAAATAGTCACATGGTGTGAGGTCAAAGGGGATCTTGGTGGCCATTCCACCTCATGGTTGCGGCGATGACTCGTTCGCCAAAGAGTTCCCTCAGACGATCTCGGACAGCGATAAGGCGATGTGCTGGGGCGCCATCTTGGGCACCGAGTTGCTGAAGACCCCCCGAACCTGTCGCTCAAAGTGTTCCCCGCAGCTGCGGTAAAACGTTATCATTGAGCATCTGCAGATACATGTACCATTGACATTCCTTTGAAAGAAAACGGTCCGATCAACTGACCACTTCACAAAGTCCTAACCAAACAGTCCACTTTGTCGACTCATGTTAACCTCAAATTGAATTTTGGGGTGTCTTGCTGGTGCATATTCAAGAACATTATGCGTATTGACCTTGCGTTTCATGGAGAAAGCAGCTTCGTCGCCGATTACGAGATTCCACGAAAATTGACATCTTCTCGGTACGGGCTATCAACCATCTGGCAAACGCCAGCCTTCTAGCAAAATCTCTGGCGTAAGTTGATGTCGGATGTGAATCCGATATGGATGCTGTGGTGGTCCAATCTCGTGATTCTGTTGAATGTCGCCGAAGGCAATCTCAGCTCATTTCGCCTTGCTGGTGTCCCTAGGATGCTCCAAAAGTTGCTGCTACTGCTGCAATGTTCCTTCTGATCGCCCGTGCGCCTCCTGCCAGAATTCGCCTTGTTGCGGTTGAGGCTAGTGGCATACTCTTGATATTTTCTAACATTCGCCCAGATGGTTTTGGCTGCGGGGCTCCCGTTCTGGAAACGTTCCTGAAAGCATCGTGAGTTGCTGCAAACTGTGAGTTTGGTGAAATGTTGTAATCACGAAAACTCGCTGTTCAGTCGTTGTGTACCATCTTTCCACAGCTAAAAATCTTACATAATCATCTAGGCAGTCAAGTGATGCGTCCATTTCAGACGCCTTGAACTGATTACCCAAACTTGCAAAATGCGATTTGAATTGCCATTTTCAATAACAATGTACTCGGCCATGTGTGACAGCAATGGATCGATACAGGTATCAATGGAAAGCTGAGGAGTTCCTCTTCTTTGGTACACTACATGTAAATTGTCAAACTAAATAACCTTGGCATATTAACGCCCTGAATTCGGATTACCTTTTTTTTGATACGCACTGTATAAGTCACCATATACGTATGGTGTTCATTTGCAGGAGTGACAACATCATGGACGGTGTACATTTACAGTTATTGGGGGAGGACGCCGATACAGCAAGGATCCGCCCAACGACCAGTATTGCTGTCAAAAGCCGGTTACTAGCTTATTAGTAATATTTTTACGCCTTTAAGCTTTGTTACAAGCTTTTATTGCTTCTTGGAGCACTCCTTTTAGTGTCTCTTTTTCGTATATATTTCGTCGGGGCTCACTGTTCCGTTGAGTTCAGTGAGCCGTTGACCTCCTGTTTTTCTTCTTTGTTCTTTTCTGAATATTTGCATAAGGGCGAAGATAGCCCTTTGTGTGTGTGTGTGTGCATGTGTGTGTGTTTCCCTGTGCGACCACGGCCGAAGGGTTGGTGGTTGCGCAGGGTTCATTACTGTTCTTTGTCCTAGGAAACAAAGCATAAAGATTAGCTTTTGTTCCCTAGGGCTTTTATTGAAAGATTTGTGTGGGCTAAGGCCCTTTTTTTTCTTTTGTGTTCCTGTGTGATCGCGGCCGAAGGGTTGGTGGTCCAAAAAGGTACAAAAGTAGTTTGCCTCGGAAAGCAAAGCGTAAAAAACTGCTTTGTTTCCGGGTTCCTTTTTGTATACCAATAC
>JAQQFT010000139.1:0-42403 GCA_029582265.1 Zoroaster sp. YZ-2022
CAGACTACTACATGTTGGTTACAAACATCTGAATCAGAGACTATACCGAGCTCGACCTCAAGATATAACACCAGAAACCATCTTTTCTAGTCCACAATATCCTAGCTGAAATGCACAAAAACAAACTACATCGATAAGCACACTTTGCATATCTCGATCCAGCTCCACAGGCATGTCACATTCCAACTATGCTTTCACTGAAAATCTATAAACCCGCCAACAGGCACACCTTTTGTTGAAGATCAATTATATGGATGTCGAGTCCGACCGCCACCTAGAATTGTAGATCATTTTCTACCCCAATAGTGACCGCCGCCCAACCAACCTACGTCCGCGACACAGTAGACATATCAGAAACTAGAAGGAAAATCCTTCCACAAAATGTGCTTTTATAACAAGCATTGATGTTGTTTTAATGTACACAAATATCCGCCAAACTGAGGCAATAAATTGTGTATAAATGCCCTCGACCGGAACTAACCACCCAAGTATGCGTCATAAACAGTTCATCCGACCACATCCGAAAACTTGAACTCATACTCAACAAAATTTGCCTAATTCAGAGATAAATTTTTCTCCAGAAATCGGGAGCCAGTAATGGGCTCAACAGCCAGTCCGGAAATAGTGTGACATAACACTGCTACGACTTTGAAAAACAAAAATCCTAAAACAGGCTGAGCATATCCTAACATGGTGGAGATACAGAGACATCAGTCATCTATGCGGCAAAATGGAAGATTTCACAAATCCCATTAACACTATGAATCAAATGCACCAACTCTCAAATTCATACATGAGGCCTCAAACCTCAATCAACTATCTTGACTCCAACCATTTAAAGGAAAACGTTTCAGAAACTGGCATTTTGACACAAAAGTGTACACCAAACCAACAGAAACACATCGTTTCTACACAAGACCATCACACCCAATTTGCATGTATTCAAAGTATTTATCTATTGGAGAAACTCTGATATGCGAGAAAATACAAACAATGAGGAGATTTCGTCGAAAGGTCAAGATTTTCACAAAATTATCAGCCAGAGGCTATAATTCACTTGGAGATAAAACAATGCAACACGCAAAGTGTCACTGGCAAAACCGAGCTGAATTGATTCAATAAACTCACCAAAAGGTAAACAAAGCAAGGAAGTACCACTTATTTTCTCAACAACCTATAATCCGTTCGTTAACCACAAATGAAACAAGCAGTAAACAAACACTGGCCGCTGATAACAAAAACAAACAACTTTCGGAAATATTTCCAAAACAACCCTTTGTTGTATCTAGAAAGGCCCAAAATATCCGGGGAGAACTAACTGAGCAAATCTCACAAACACAGATCCAAAAGGATCAACCGAGAAACTGCTCCCACCCCATACGACTCTGGCTTTCCTGAAGAACCAGATGAAACACTCAACGTTCTGCTTTCCTTATCAGAGGAACAAATCACATGAAATCAACGAACTTTTCTCACTAAATAAACGGAAGCATTTCAACTGTTTGATAAAACATCATTCCATGTCTTATGAAGACAGAGAGAGACACAATAGCGCCTTCGGAACCACTACACTTCGCACCGATGATTGCTGAGTAAGGCATGAAAGCTTAGCTACAATAAAGGATATAAAATATCCTGTCTCTTCGACATCTCCCAATTGACCCATCATATTATTGGTACCTTCAAAACCAAAGGCCTACTATTCATTAAATATATTTATTGTCAAATGGACAAATTTTGGTAATAGTCAGATATGGATCTATTTGTATTTCAATTTGTATGACAATGCATATTGAAAACAAATACAAGTCAACAAAGAAGGAGTGTCGAATGGGATTGCACCACTCTTTTACACAGTTAAAGGATCTGCTGACATAGCCAGGCCATTGCATTGCTTGACAGAAGGGGAGACCAATGAATGGTATGATCAATGAGACTGCATTCCAAAGGCTGAAGGGACTATTATTAGTATTAGTATTATTTGTTCGGCCAATGTCAAAAAACAACAACATACAGGTAGCAAAAGGATAATTAGATTTAACAAAACGGATAACTTAAATACAAGGTAACAAAAAGGGAGGGATTAGGCAAGGGTACAGTGACAGGTGGGTGGGATGGGGAGGAAGGAAGAAGGAGGGACAGACTCTTGGGAGGGGGAACAATCATTCTAAGATTGGCCAGGATAAAATAAAAGTGTACCACTACACTATAACTCGAAAGCCTGCTATCCAATCGCAGAATAGAGTATGAATAAAAAAATTATTTCAATAAATAATTAAATACTATAGAATAAAACAAACAAATGTATCATACTCTGAATAAAAACCAATAGGAAATTTGAAACACTGCAATAGAAATTTGATAGACAGAAAGAGCTGCTAATAAACTCATCAACTGACATTAAACAAAAAGTAAATAGAATAAAGATATATATATATATATATATATATATATACATACATATATATATATATATATATATATATATATATATATATATATATATATATATATATATATATATATATATATATATATATATATATATATATATATATATATATATATATATATATATATATATATATATATATTAAATAACAAATAAAATAAATATAAACCAGGGCCAATAAAATTATAAAATGAAGTAAAAGAAACATAATAAATGACAAAAGAGGTTATTATGTCAAATAAATAAAAATAATAAAATCAAATACAATAAACAGGAAAACATTAAACATCATTATTGAAATAACTGGATAGCGATTATTAAACCTTCCGTGATTCAAGAATGACTGAGTTCTAATTTATGGATGGCAACTATCTAAATGCGCGAAATAATGAATCAGAGAGTTCTCAGGCAATGAGCTCTGGCAAAGGATGTTGAAGGTCAATGTCCAAGTGACGGAAAATGATTTGGGTGAGGAAGTAATCATATGAGCAATTTATTAGTCCAAATAAATATTTCATGGCAAACAGAACAGTTAGTCTGTTTCCTCCGGCATCTAAGCTTGAGAAGATTCAGTGCTTTGAGTCTATCATTATATGACATAACACCTCTTGTTGCTTAAGACACATTCTGGTAGCTCTCTCAATTCTTCCAATTGGGATGACATAGTTGTTGTGTATGTATCTAGGTAGTCCACAATGCAGCACTGGAAGTACTATAGATCATAGAATGATAGGAGTGCCTCTGTGGATGCTTCTGCAACATGCCATACAACCAAGAGTTTTGTTTGCTTTTTTGACGACAGTATCAGTGTGGCTGTCCAGGTGAGGGTGGTTGTTGATGATCACTCCAAGATATTTGTAGGTTGAGGTGACTGTGAGCTCTAAACCATGCAGTGTGCAGAGGCAGAGTAAGTGGTTTTTGGAGTGAGTCAAGTGCATGACCTTGACTTTGGCGATGTTAGATTATGCCATTTGATTTCGCTCCATTGACCAACGGCGTTGATGTCGGATTGAAGGATTTCATCGGGTGGAGAAGATGGGGGTGGTACAATAATGTATCGTCAGCAACAAGAGACAGCTTGTTGAAACATTATGGGAGATGTCAATGATGAAGAGGAAGAGGGGTTAAGATACCTTGGGGAATACTAGAGGTGACAGCAGCACCTATACTGGCTATCCAACTCTGGCGGAGGAGTGCCACTGACACGGATGCTAGTAACCCTGAATAGGCGCTGTCTTATCTCAGATGCAGGTTGCGCCGGACAGGAGAGGGTTATCGCTCACGGTAGCAGAGTCCTCAGTAAGCTGGAGAAACATTATTGCGACATGAACCACGGGCTAGGTGAAAGTTCTTAAAGCGGTATAGACCCGGCGGGTAAAGATACCATTAGACCGACCACGGGCTCAGGTGGCTTCTCACCTTTGGGATCCACAGGGACAAATTGCCCGTTGGTTGCAAGTAGTGAGTGAGTACGATTTACCAATGTTCATCAGGGTGGCAGGGCAGGTCACATGGTTACGCGGATGGCCTTTTGCGTCGACCATGCGCCCAGTGTCATTGGCGGATCCAGGCGGGGGGGCTAAGGGGGCAGTAAAGAGACGGTGCTACCTCATCTCAAACCCCCAACCAATTCCGCCCCCAAAAAAAAATAAAAAATAAAAATAAATACAAAATAAAACCATCCCAAAATCGATAAGGATGAGTCCATCGCCCAACCTCCCATTCAAAAATATATCGAAAATAACTAAATAAAATTGAAATTTTCATTTAATAAAATCTAGTAGGATGCTAAAGACGATGGTTAAATATTTATTGAGGTGGACATTGGCGAATTGATAAATTTTGTTAGTGAGTATGAACTATCGGTGGAGCTAGAGAGTGGATTGAGTAGGAAAGAAAAAAGAGGTATATTACATGCGTAAAAGATAAAACGACAGAGACCAACGTCATTGTGAAATTAAAATTGGCTCAACTTAAGAGCGTTTAGAGCTGGAAAATATTCCCCGCCCGAACATTTCAGCGAAAAGAGGACACATCAAAAGACTACATCGCCGCCATTAAAAGGTTTTATTGCCCTGAAGAAAAGTTGAGATTTGATGAACCACCTATTGATGGTGGAATGTATTTGAGGTATGGAATATGACCGTACTTCTTCGGACGGTCAGCAGTAAGGAAATGATCCAAGCGTATTTTTCAACGCGGTGAAGTCAAGATTGTGATGTTAACCTCTCGACTTAAGAGAATTTGAGGGATAAAGTTATGATTTATTTGCAGATTCAATTGCATAAAGAAACTAGATGGCAGGCTGACTGGATTATGACTTCCAACGTTTCATAACTGCATAACCTGTTTTACTCTGATCTGGAAAGAAATTGAAGATGGCTAACCGCAGCCTTTTGCGGAAATCTAAGAGGCTATAGAAACGTGATGAATAAATTGTTCTGGATGATAATAGACGTGTTGAAACTATGAGATACGAGATATCAACCTTGAGCGGCCTTATATTTTGGTCACCGAAATATATAAGAGACAAAACATGCATCAAACGTCAAAACAAGGATGATGATTGTCTGAGGTGGGCGTTGTGTTCTGCTCTTTTCCCGCGGGAAAAATGTGATAGAATTTAGCTATCCGTCGAAGATGGTTTTAAATTTTGATGATCGATGCTCCAACCCGATCGATCAAGCCGCGAGAGAAACAAACAAGTTGGGGCTAAAAACGTTTTTTGTTACGAAAATTCAATCGTAGTTTAATTTTCTTTTCGTAGCTTAATGAGCAACCCGCAACTATAGCTCGTATTAATTTATTATTAATTCACGAAGAAAAATAAATTGCACTCACGTTTGGATCAACAATTTTTAACCATTTACTTTTTGATCAAACAAAACATAAAAATCGTAAACACTTTGCGCGAGATGTTTACACGGTTACACCCAACTGAAGCTTTGCTCCAACAACACATTCCCGAGTGAGGGAATTGGCGGCAGAGAGATTAAAATCGTGATGCCGATCGAGGGTAAAATAAACTACATTTATAATTTTTATAAAAAAAGATAAGTTCCTTCGTCATACGCGGACATTAGCGTTAATTAAAAAGATTGACGATGCGAGCAACCAATACTAAAAAAATGCAAGAATACGTGTTTGTGGATATTCGCACATTGTCGTTAGATGCGACGGTCAAAACCAACCACCTGCTGTATACAGAGGAAAAGATGCTCAAACACTTTTGACCTGTTGTTAAAAACAAGTAGAAAAACATCAACGAGATATTTAAAACCTAAAATATGTTTGCGACGATGGACCATGAAAAATTATAAACAATCCAGCAAGTGTTGATTTGCGAAAGATTTGACAAAGGCGACAAGAAAGTACGCGATCATTGTCACATTACTGAAATATCGAGGAGCGGCGTATAATGACTGTAATTTGAAACTGAGACTAGAAACCAACAAAACGCCTATCCGGTAATATTTCATAATTTGAGGAGGATACGACTTCATCTCACTGGCAAGTTGAGTCGAGTTAAAGGAAATTCAAAAATGTATTCCAAACAACATGGAAAAGTATATTGTTTTCAATCGGCAACTGCGATTTATCACGCTCAATTCTTTACTTGGTTTCACTCTGGATAAACTTGCAACCGTACAATCCGATTCTTTACTGGATCGTTAAAAAAGTACGAACCAGATTTAAACAAGATGAAATTATTAAAAAATGTATTATCCTCTCACGAGTACATGGATAATTTTGAAACGTTTTGAAGGAACGAGTCTTCCTTTAAAAGACGCTTTTATAGTAAATTAAACGACGAAGGCATTTACGGACAACAATATCTGCACGCCAAGAACGTTTGGGCCAAGTTTGAATGTAAAAATCTAGGGATTATCACACCCTATGTGCGTACGGATATTTCGGTTATTGGCGGACGTCTTTGAAAATTTTCGCTTAACTTGTATAAAACACGAAGGAGTTATTGAACGTACGTTTAGAATTGTTGACGGATTACGACATGCATTTATTTATAGAAAGGGCACTAGGAGGTACCGATGGTTAAAGAGATACGCTAAAGCAAACAACTCACCTCTCTGATTACGACCTATCAAAACCTAAAAATTACATCTATACCCAGATGCGAATAACCTTACGGCTGGGCGATGAATCAATACCTTTCAACTGAAAAGCAATGGTTAACTGAAGATACACATATGCTCGATAGATAAATCAATCTCACCAGAATCGAGCGAGGTAACATTTGTAGTTGGACCCTGAATATCCAAAAATTACACCACAACGCGTTTCCACTCGCGCCAGAGTCGTTAAAGATTCCAAAGGAATGGATGTTCTATATCAGCTCGAGCCATTGAAAAACAGACCAGTCTAAAAAGTAAATAAATTAACCCACATTTGAACAACGAGTCAAAAGCCACGTTCTTCATTATCGTAATCTACAGCTATATTTAATGTTGGGTATGGAAACTAACTAGAATTCATCGTTTAAAAAATTTTTAAAAAAGAACCAGATACAACTTAAGGTATTCCTCTCATGTTTCCTCATTTCCTCATCAGTGCTTTGTTTTTTCTCCTTTGATTATTTATTGTACCTTTTGGTAGTACTGAAAATCGTTCTGATTCCCAGCCCCCCAACAAATATTCCTGATCCGTCATGACATGGACGACAGGAAGAAATAATACAGAGCACCTGTGCAGGTGATGAACGTATACATGAGCAACCAGACATCAAGAGGGAACTCACAGCAGAGGATTGTGACAATAGGACCAACAGTTACGCGTGAGGTGTGGACCAAATACAGAGGATGATCAAACTCGATGGATCGCCAACTTTTCATTAACAGCCGTTATGGTGCAGAGATTACCCTTCTTACCACAGTAATTAGGGAGCCCACGCTTGAGCACCAGTGGGTTTTACACAATTTCATTGAAGTGCGCCCTCACACGGCAGGAACATATTCTTTAACTTTCTCATTTGTATGTAAAATGAGTATACAAAAGGGAAGAAAACATTGTGCAAAAAGCTAACATTTGGATCAGTATTTACACTAAAGTAAAGTAATACAAATATGATATTTCATGCAACATGGTACAGGTATAAGATTTTTTTCCATGTGAAAACAACTTGGATGAGATTTTGGGGATTTTTTTATTATCTACTTGGAAATGAACCATTTACTTGTATTCAGTGTAATTACATCACAACCATGGCAATACCTCCCCCCCACCTCCCAATTCAATGTTGGTTTGACTAATCTGCAGATTTTTAAAGCAAAAGCAAAACACCAGTTGTTTGATCAGTATTTACACTAAAGTAAAGTGTAATACAATGGTGGATATTTCATGCAAATACGGTATAGGTATAAGATTGTTTTTCCATGAAAACAACTTGGATGAGATTTTTGGGATTTTTTTGGTTATCTACTGAAATGAACTATTTACTTTGTATTCAGTGTAAATACATCATAATCCATGTTAATATTTTCCATTTCTCATCTTCTAATTCAATGTTGGTTTGACTGTAATCTGCGGCTTGTCTGACCATTCCAACATTGAACGGGGTTTAAGGCAAATAATATAGATTTACAATCAAGATGTGGTATTTCTCAAAGCAAGGAACTATACAGGGTGTACATTACTATAGATCATCTTTGTTTGTTTTCGCCTGCCCAATTTTCGGTTACTGCAAACAATGCAGTCGCGTTTCTTCCATTGGGGGTCGTACAGATAGTGGTTGTTGCCCTGTCAACTCAATAGGAATATGGTATCTCAATTGACTTGTTGGTGTTACGTTCCCAACCCAACAGCAAGCCCTGTACAATCCCTATACGAAAATCAAGATTACTGACATTTTTGTTCCCTGCTATGTTGGTGAATATTACCTACAGTTGACAGATATTCAGCATATGGAGTACTCTTTCCACCATTTCAAGCTTCTGTGTATGATTGTAGTAATTGAAAACATTGGTTGGCAAGACTGCTCAATTCCTATGTTTTGTTGTAATCTTCAATACACTGGGCTTCATAACATCACAAAATCCAATTTGTGCTTTTATTACACTGAATTTGGCTTTTTGGACACAAATCCAGTGCCTACATTAGTTAGTAAAGTGTTACAGATTTTTGTCTTGCCAAACGATACACTGCCTCACCTTCACCAAAAATGGGCCATTCTTCTTCATTTTATGGTTTTTTGCCTATGGCCTGGGGTATTCTGTGTAGTAACGAACAGTTCCACAACATCCGAATCCTAGTTTAGCAAGTTTAGCTACAAGAGCTGGGCTAGTATAGTAATTATCAATATATTACGTGTCCCTATTCTCAAGTCCATGGACCAGATCAATGACGACTTTTCCGCAACTGTTGGGTTTGGTGGATGGCAGTCTGATGAATTGAAATTCACGTCAGCATTACAAATGCTTGGTGTCGTCGGCTCCTGTGTACAGTTTCCAAGCACACGTGTATCCTGTTTTGACTCATCTAGGAGAAGGCTTTAATACCTGTTTGATAGGTTTAGCGTACTGAACAAAACCTGCTGTCCCTTGAATTTCAAATATACTGTCTTGGGAGACAGATTCTGCGTGCAGGGCGTTATAAGGAGAAACTTCTGACGAGGACTTATCAAGGGCCGAACTTTGAAAGTTTGTCCTGTTTAGCCAAGGCTCTACGAGGAATTTGGTTATTTGATGTGGAGGAACTGAAGAATTGAACTGAACCGATTACGGGACATGATCGACGGATAGAATGGGATGTAAGAATTTCAGATGTCGACCAGTACATCTTGTATTGAGAGGATTTGTTTATGCCCATAGCAAATGGTAGCGCCACAAATGCCATCATTTCTGAATGTTGGTTAAAAGCAGACAATTGTTCATCAGAATTGATCACGTTTGCTACATAGCGATTAGTCTCGTCGACTATACATATTCCACACAAGTTGACAAAATACAGCTTGAAGATTTCTACTGCCGACAGTGTGGCAAAGTCGCCGGTGGGCCAGAATTTGCGAACTGCACAGTCCTGACACTCGTAATGGTCTCGTCGTTCCAACCAGATCGGAAATCTAACTTCCTGTCGTCCTCCTTGATCTCGGTCGGCTATCACCTTGGTAGGTCGGCTGCAACAGAAAAACAAGGCAAAGGAGGATAACTGATCATACATTTGTAACACAATATCTCAATGCTACTTTGCTGCATGCATATTAGCCACAGGGGTCATGCAAATGAATACAGTTGAAAAATATGGCAGATTCCATCCACTTCAAAACTCGTTATCGAGAAATTTCGTTTTAATGTGGGATTGTAAATGAATTCCCCCAACTTCTTGCATAATACGATTTATGAGGGCCTTTCGAATACAAGGCTATTCTTTTGAAGTTTCAGACTAAGAGGCATTAGCCTGTTAACGCTAAACAGCACGACCGGCTGCGGTAAATGCGTTAAAATTCTATGCTATATATCTATACATCAACTTGTTGTTTCAATGAATACAAATATTACCCCAACAAACTACTAATAATTGTACATTTCACTTGACGCTTCTTGACCCAGTCCAGGGGTGGGGATTTGTCAATCCCATTAAAAGGGATCCATTTTCAATGGCACACTAACTCCAACAGTTCTAACGCTATTTACGCTATAGCTTGTAGAAAATAAGGAATTACGTTAATTTGTATTGCCAATTGGGCCAGGAAGAGTAACGTTAACTGTTATTATTATTATTAGTTATTTTACTGTGATTTTTGGCCTACCTTTCAAGTTCAACGTCGTCGTCGTCATCCATTACTTCGTCATCTGATTCTGAGCCACTGTCTGCCAAAATCGTTTCAAAATGCCATCATTTATGTCCGTTTCATCATGATTGCAACTAAATTCAACTGACGCTAGCACCAAAACCGCAAAGGACGCACTTTTTCTTTCTTCATAAACTTTTTATACACCTACCCTGTCACTAGAGGGCGCAACCCCAAAACAAACCCAAGCGATTTTCAGGTGGTGATTTAAGTCGCCGTGGTCGTCAAGGGCATGCCGATTCCTGCACCTTTTAGAGTCTACGGAAGCGAAGCGTACCACAACAAAGGCTCTTTTTAGAGCCCGTGGATCGAAAGGGTTAAGGCGAACGAGGTTCCAGCCGTGAGGCCAGACTGGTCAGAGATTACACCCGGGATTCTCCCACAGTGAAGGCGTACTGGTTGTTGTGGAACAAATAGAGATTACAGACGGACTCCTATGCAGGAGGTGGGAATTGATGACGGACGGCCAGTAAGGCATCGGGTTATAGTGCCGAAACCGCACTGCGAAGAGGTGGTGAGCGAACTTCATGGTGGAAAGACAGATAGACATCTGTCAGAAGCAAACATTGGCAAGGTACGGCAGAGATTGTATTGGGCCGGGATGAGTGCAGATGTTAGGTCCTTCGTCAGACAATGTGACACATGCACCTCAAAGAAGTCACTTCTCATAAAGATGAAGAAAGGCTCCGCTGCAGCAGTATGCTGTAGGCGTCCTATGCAGCGTGTGGCATTTAGATATACTTGGATCCTCCCACAGATCGAGCGAGATCAACAGGTATATTTTTGTTGTCGGTGATTACTTTAGTAAGTGGGTCGAGGCGTACCAGTACCCGATGAGAAAGGGCAGAGACACGTGGCTCAGAAGTTGGTTACAGAGTTCAGGTGTAGATTTAGAGTACCTATTGAATTGCAGCACTGGACCAGGGGAATATTGAGTCTCGTCTTTGTTGAGATGTGTGAAATCCCAATAAAAAAAGACACGGACGACACCGTACAATCCCAAATCAGACGGGATGATTGAGTTGTTTTAAGAGGACATTGATTGGCATGGTATCTGCGATAAGAAAAAGCGTAATTGGGATGAGAAGGTGGCATCAGACGTTCGCCTACCGTGCATCACCACATGAATCTATTAAACACCTGATATGTTAATACATGGCGAGAGGCTGTACCGTTGGACTTGACAGCTCCCGTTATATCGGAAGGGAGAAATGAAAGCCACCCGAGAGAAGGGATGCAGTTGGCACATGAACGAGCCAGGGAGCACCTAAAACACACTGCTAGACCGTAGAAGTGGTAATATGATCGAAAGACCTGCACAACGTCGCTCAATGAAGGACAGTTTGTTGGCTATTTTAACTCAGGCAAAAAGAAGGGACCTATCACCAAATTACAACGTCGATGGAAGGACCTATTCATTAACCAAGAAAACTGTCTGACGTCACCTACAGGATACAGAGGAAACAAAAGCTAAAAGCCTCATTCATGTAACATCCGATGAAGCCTTGTCATGCACAGACAAACAGGCTGACAGAAACAGAAGTAGAAGATAGAATGTTGAAGCACACAGGCGCGGGCGTGTAGAAAAGACGACAGTGAGAGACAAGAGGGTTTACAGGCGACGAAAGAATCAGAACAAGATGCGCCAGTAAAGATGGGGAATAATGCCCGGCACTTAGATATAGTAATAACCCATTGTGATCGAAGAATCCGCCAAGACAGCGTCGTAGGCTGCAACGCTTTTGTAACGAACAAGAACAATACTGGGCAGCAATGGGGGAGATATCTTCCCAGGCACGGATGTCTGATGAGTGTGTGAATGAGTCGAGTTCTGAAATGCTATAATCTTTGTATAAAGAAGCATTTGGTGAGACCAACCAGAATCCTATTTCGTTGTTTTATCAACATAAACGCTGCAACTGGGCGGGCAGAGATTCCTCAAGAAGAGGACACCGAGACCCTCCAGGAAGCAGACACAGTGGAGTGTCCAAAGTGTGGTAATGTGTTCCTGCACAAAAGAAGTCCGAGAAACACCCAGAGTGGAACATGGCCCAGCAAGGTTTTATTGGTGTGTGGGACGTTGTGAGCACAAGAACAACTGAAGAGACAACCCACGTGCGCACTACTGTGACTGCCACCTCCCACCCAGACGAAGTGAGTGAAATTAGTGCAGAGACCTACGAGAGCAGATGGCGGTAAGCACACCGAGGTGAAGGAAAGTCCACACATACGGTTGGCAAAGAAGACAAATTAAGGCAATGAAGGGAAATCTGGGAGGCAGACGAGGTGAGAAGACACGCCTGCTGGTCTGAGGATGCGGAAGTCTGCTGAAGGTGCCAAATTAATGTAACCGAGAAAAGAGTGGACGAGGACAAGACGCCAAAGAAGGACCTAAAGAAGTGAAGGCGCCAGCAACTGTGTCCAGAGCACCCAAAGAGGTGAAGGCCAAGCAACTGTGTCAAGAGCAATTGAGGAAGCAGGAGGCAGATCAGCACAAGCTTTGGTGTTCGAGGCAAGGAAATCCCGAACAGGAACCTGCTGGGTCAAGTTTAGAAGCAATGAAAGCTGAGGACAACAAAACCCTGAGGAAATGAATATAGAGGTGGAATTAGCGACAGTATTTGGCAACAGCGACAAGAAGAAGTGCCTGAATAGCACCTCATGACACCTAATACGATGTGGAGCAATACGAAATCCCGCCCAATGGAGAGCCACCTAAGTTGTCAGGGAGGGAACCAGCATGATCAGTTGTTTCTGGACTTATGAAAGAAGAAAGGTATAGAGAGGAAGCTGCAGGAGAAAAAGAGACCCTGCCAACCTTTTTTTCTACACCTTTGTTTAGACAAGCTGCAACCAGGACAGGTAGTTCGGTAGGAGACAAAGACGACTTACCTTCACAAAACCGAGGACAAGATTATTAAGGGAGAAACTGTACGGGGAGTACGACGTGATATACTGAGACCTGTAGAAAGCCAGTGCCAGAGAATGTACCTCAAGAGGAGAACACCGCCCGTAGATTGGCAAGAATCGACGGAGAGCAGGCAGGTACCGCAGACCATGATCTCGTTAGCCATGATTGGCAATGTTCAGCGGTAACGGACTGAAACACGAGAGGTGTATTAGGCGGAGACCGGAAATTGACGTCAATTTCATACGGCTGGTGCGGTCAAGCATGTTTGGTAGCTGTGGCTAGACGAGTTTGAGCGTTCGCGTGATCACAGTGACCTTATTTTTAAGTGTTCAAGTGTTTCTTCAAGAACTTTAGTATACCCACCACTGGCGGACGTTTTGCACCCGTAGGGAGTTGAGTGTACTTTCATATCTTGATACAGTTTCAGACATGCACGCATGTAAATTCCACCCGAGTGTCTAGCTTACCGGATCTCAAGTTCTGGTACAGAACATCATGTGGGTTCGAATCACGGGCTATGACACTTGTGTCCTTGAGCAAGACACTTAATCATAATTGCTTCTCTCCACCCATAGGGTTAAATGGCACCTGTGAAGGCAGAGTTGGTTTTGCTCTATATGCGCTAGAAATGGCAGCAATTGAGTTGTATACCCCAGGAGCTGAGATGGTTTCAGAATGATTTACAGCCTTATGAGCCTTAATATGAGCAGGGATACAATATAATGCGCCTTGAGCACCACTTAGTTGGTATACGTGCGCCATATAACCATTATCATTATTATTATTACAAGCCTGCTTACCAGTGGGTACTTGTGTTTGTGCATCATTTCTTTATACAGCTCAGAGCACATGCATACATGGGAACTACACGCCAAGCTTTCCAAGCTAGCGTACTAGGGGTACTTAATCATGTTTGTGTATCCTCTTTATACAGCCCAGAGCACATGTACGGGGACCCACGCTTACAAGCTTTCCGCTTAATAGTGGACCCCTCTTCAGTATTACTTTGTATTTTGTTAACTATTATTGTATATTTTTTCAATACTTGAGAAAATAAAATGAATGAATGAATGAACAATGACATTGCATATACACTATTTGTTGCCCATGTAAGTGTTGGGGAACAGCCTGACCTTCTTGGAAATATTGTTTGACTTGGTATTTATTTATTACTTGAATCCAATATTTCTATCCCTTATTCTGTGTCCTATTCGATAGTGGCAATCATTAAGGGAATGGTCATGCACTGTCATGGACTTTAAATATTATTCAAAAGACTGTAGAAAATGGTGCACCTGGAACATTTTCGTGGAACACCTTTTATTTTATTGTTGCATTTACAAGCGCCACAACACAGTCACTACTGTCTTTAAATTGTAATAATACGATGTATATTACTTCCTCACTTAAAACTGTAAGCCTTAATTATCTGCATAATGACTACGGCCCACAATAAAGTTGTTTTCAACACAGGCCTTGCTAATGCTGATTTCGAGCTAACTTAATTGAACTCTTTCTTGTTTGATGACCTGCTTCATTATACAAAATCATTTTTGTCGTTATCTGGGACTTCACAGGTTTGTTAAGTTTATCTGTTCGTGTATGATAGGGGTGTCGCGGTAAGTGCGTACGTGCAAATTATTAGTTGTGACAACCAATGCTGGACATCTGTGGAGATCGGAACACTTGAAAAATTGGGTGCGAAATAGTTTATTAAAGGGACAATCATCATCAGGATCGGAGCAAACTTCAACAGGGCATGGAATCAGTGTCCTAGCTTAAAATGAACACAGTGACTAAAATTAGTGGCTCATTTATTCAGCAGGTACAGGACCTTAATATGTCAATGAGTCCATAAAAGCACTCCGATCTCCATGCCCTGTTGATCTGACGATATTGCCCTTTAACATAACCCACAAACACAGGTTGTAAAATTACATCATTGGTGTCACTCATTTTTCAACACACTGATGACTGATACAGTTTGTTATATCCACAGTTTTTACACAGTGCATAGAATAATAAACATATTTCACCTTTAAAATTCAACACAAAATTACTCTAATTTACGAAACGTAAGAAAGCCACCAATAGTATATACAAATTACACTGTGTTAACTTTACATTTAGTAGTTGGAGCTAGCGTTATATTGAAACTATATAATGGGGAAACGACGACATATGCAGAATAACCACTTGGAAAGCTCAATCGGTTTTCAATTTTAAAATGTATTAATATTGGTGATTTCGTAATTTGGGTGTTCTTCAATATGAAAATGTATGTTTTACCATCCCTTTTTCGAGACCTCCAGCAGTATGTTCGGCTAATTTATTCAGGAAAGGTGCAACATTGATAAAACTACCAAATTACTGTCAGAATGATTTTACTGCTGTTTTAGCTGGTATCATTTACGTACTAACTGTAATCATGTCACACTAGCTGTGAAGCTGCTTTTTGCAATCAATACTCAATACAATTCATGTATTAATAGTTCACATACGTTGTTTGAGTACATAATGTAATATAAATGTTCATATAAAACTAGTAGATAGTTTTACATTTATTTCATACACTTTAATTAAATAAATTTACATAATATACCAAATAGTGTCAAAATATTAAAACACACACAGATTGGCATTTAAAAGTTTGAAACGTTACATCAACCTCACAAGGATTATATAATTATAGAAAATTTTTAAAATATTCAAAATTCCAACTTAAGTAATGTAATATACAAATTAATATGTCACTGCATAGTGTTGTACATAGTATAAGAACACATTTTTTTTGGGCCAAATATATAATGTGTGTTCCATCTTTCATTCCTAAACATTTCTATACAGTGGAACATACATAATAAGAAATAATTTTATATCTTAATATGCCACTTCCTGCCTCAAACCGATAAAAAGACTGACCCACTGATGAGATACATGACAGAGATCGGTGGCGGCCATGGCAACAATGAACCTAAGAGCCCCACTTAAGACTGGTCTGACTACACTTAGATTTAACATGAGTAGTATGTAATTGTTGCAGCTAGACCAGTTTTCTAAAGACTGTAAAATATTTAGAAATCAGCGTGTAGTACCAAAAAAGGACGGGCAAGGTATGTTTTTAAAGGAGGGTGTAGTGCTTATTTGAGGTCATATTTTAGAAAAAAAATATCGAAAAGAGTTAAAAAACTGAAATAACGAATCTAGATTATGTAGAATTATAGTAAAGAAAAGAGGATGGAAAACGATAGATATTTATCGAAATGGACATTGAGAGAATTGAAAGAATTACTGGAGAACATAGATTCCATTTTTTAACGCGAGATGAAAGAACGGGTAAACTTAATAAACGCCCTATTAATAGCTGTAAAAAGATATATAAAATGGTTGGGTGAACCTAGCTCTTATAGAAGTGATATTCCGCTGATCCAAGAGGAGGTGTTGACGAGGAGGAAAATGTTAAAAAGGATTACTATATCACTATTAAAAAGGTTCAGGAGGTGACCAATTTGATGAACCGCCGATTGACGCGGGCGTTTTTGGTGAAGAGAACGATGACCTTCGTACCGTCGGTCATAGGAGAGAACAAGATTAAAGTATTTTTTCGAGGGTGCTAAACCAAAGATTATCGAAAAGTTGTCTTTAGAATTTAGAGCGATAAAGTTTATGATATACACGCGTATTAAATTGCGTAAATATCGTGATGACGGTGTTTGGGATTATTCAGATCTTCATTTTCATAATGATAGACAAATAGTTTTATTAAATATGAACGATATCGAAGATGTGGCTAGCTAGGCTTTGCCCGAATTCGAGAGGTTTTAGAAAAGCACAACAACGGTTCTGACAGTGTTGATTGCATTATGTCATTGACTATTACAATTTCGAACATAGATCTTTAACCTGTGGCTGCACCCCATTAATAATAAATGAATGGTAGTATTGAGGTTGGTGGAAGGCACCTTTTAATTGTATATAACACTGTTTGGTGGATACAACTTTTTCTAATGGTCTAAATAGAGGGAATGGAGTCCCCAGATGTCTTGCACAAAGATTGTGAAGCATTTTTGGAAATTCTATATGCTACCACCACTGACGAAAATAACTGAATACTAAGATTTAAAACAACGAATGGGCTTAGATTTGCACACAAACACTGCTTGGTGGTAAACAGACGACGAGGTCCCTGGGTCACATTCCACAGTAGGATACGTTGTCAAGCTGGCTAGCGGCGAAATTGTCAGCATGATGAGATTTGTACAACTGAATGGGCTTAGACCAGCACAACTCAATGGGCTTCTCGGCTGGATGCCCAGCTTTCCCACGGTCAGTGACCTTTGCTGATCTCGGGATGTTAAAGGTTACTATAAAGGTCAAACCAGAGGGTTTCATTGAGGGAGTCATATGTGCTCAGCGTAATTATTTAAAGGTGTCCGAGTAATCAAAAAAGGATAAATGTGCCGCCCGGAATCTCCTAATGCCAGCCTGCATGGTTGCGAGTATTCTATATTGAGCTACCTGACTACATAAAAATAAAAAAGCGTGCATCAACGTAAAAACAAAGACGATAATTTGTTTACGATGGGCGCTGCGTAGCGCCTTTTTCCCGCTAAAATCATTTGATAGACCTCTAAATACTGAGAGAGGACATTTAAATTTTGAAAATATCGACGCTCCAACACCAATCAAATAAATAAAGAGTCGAGAAACAAAATTTTCTCGCAGATAAACGTTCTGTTAGCGAAGACGGCCTAATCGTACCTTACTACACATACATGAGGGTGATTGGATGAACGTATAAATTTATTGTTGATTCAACAAGAGAAGAAGAAGAAACTAAATCATCATGTTTGGACTAAGGATTTTAATAAATTACTTTTGATCAAACAGCACGGGCATCGCCAACACTTTTTTATGATCGTTGCTTGCACGGTTTCTGTAGCAAAGATTTACTCAAGCTCACATTCCAGATTGTAGAGGCGTAGGTAATAGACCGTTCAATATGAGATGCCAGAAAGGATAGCAACGATACGATAAAATTTAAAACGTTCACAAAAGGAAAGTTCCTGTTGTCGTATACGCAGACTTTGAAATAATTTTAGTAAAGATTATGAGTACAACCAATACTAAAAATTACAAAACACATTGTTTATGGTTATTCGTACACTATCGTTCAATGCGACGGTAAAATTATTTCATCCAATACATATAGAGAGAAGACGCCTGAAGATTTTTTAATAAATGGAAGAAGAAGTAGAGCATCACGAGATATTTGAAAACCTGAAAAAGCAAATCATGACTAACAAAGATGTAGAAGATTTCAACTCATAAAAAAAATGTTGGATATGAAACAATTATTTTACATCGACGACATGTCGATAGATTTGTAGAAAGATTCTACGCATCAACAGTAAAGATGACGAGTAATTGCGTAAACGTACTAAATTTTAATTTCTTATATAGAAAAGTCAATAAGATCATTGGTCATTACTGAAAAAATAGAGGCGCGTGGCGCATAGATGTAATTTAAAAACTAAGTTTAAACCATCCAAAAACGTTTATAATGGTCATATTTATAATTTACAGGTTACGACTCTCATCTCTACTAAGTGCAAGGAGCTGAAGTCAAACAAATGAGATTTAAATTGTATCGCAAACAATATGGAAAAGTACATTTCTTCAATCGGACAACGCGATTTATCGATAGTTTACAATTTTTAAAACGCTTTGCTAGATAAACCTGTTAAATCAAACGATCTTTTCCCATCATGAAATTACACGAACCCGATAAAACAAATTAAACTTTGAAACAAAAGGGTATTTATCGCTACGAATGTTACGGACAGTTTTGAACGGTTTAAAGAAAAGAACTTCAATTGAAAGAAGCATTTTTTAGTAGTTTAAACGGTGAAGGTATTACTGAACGTTGAATACGAGCAATGCAAGAACGTTGAGTATTTAATTAACAAAATTCAGGTGATTATCACGATTTGTATGTGCGTACCGATACTTTGTTATTAGCGGACGTATTTGAAAATTTTCGCACTTAAAGCGAAACAGTACGGGTTAGATCCAGCCTATTATTATACGAGTCCAGGTTTGAGTTGGGACGTTCTATTGAAAACATTCAAAAGTTTGTCTACAGTTGTTGACTGATATCGACATGTATTTATTTATAGAAAAGCAATGAGAGGAGAATATTATGGTGAGCAATAGATACACAAAAGCAAACAATCCATATGTAGACGACATGATCCATCAAAACCAATGAGTTACATTATATATTTAGATGCGAATTTGTACGGTTGGTCAATGAGTCAACCCCTTCCAATTTGGGTAATTTAAATGGTTGACTAAAAAACAAATTGACAAACTTGTAATAAAAAACGGATTAAAATACGAAAAGGGACGTATTTTGAAGCGGATTGGATATATCCCCAAAATTACAATGATTCTCACAATGATTTTCCACCGCGCCAGAGAAATTAGTGATACTAAAAGAATGCATGTCAAAACATCAGTAAAAGCTATTGGTGACAAACCCACTCCAAACGTTTAAAATTAGTTTCCAATTTAAACGACAAAAACGAAATACGTCGTTCATTATCGCAATTTACACCGTACGGTAACGAGGTACAAACTGACTAAAATTCATCGGGTTTAGAATTTGATGAATCACCGTGGATGAAATCTTACATCGATCTAAATACCGAATTTCCAGAAAATGCAGTCAGATTTTGAAAGGCTTGTACAACCATGAATAACTAGCTTTTGGAAAACGATGAAAATGTAATGGAAATCGTGTTAATGTGGATCCATAAGATTAAACGATGAAAATGACGAAAAACGTATGATTAATAAAATAGCAAAGTCGACTTTTTACCCAGCAAAAGATTTTCGATTTTGATTGGTGGCTATTCACACGCACAAAAACAACTCCCTCGCATCAACCGTCCCATTTATGTCGGCTTTATGTTTTAGAATTATCTAACCAAATTGTACCGTATTTTTATTATTTAAACGATATATTATGACAAGGTAATACTTTACACGTATACAGACAGTTTAATACTGAGATCCAAACGAGACGTTTATAAAGATATAAAAATGAGACAAGATTTGTACGATTTAGACTAATAAAGATCATTTTCATTTTCTGAAGAGAAAAAGTGATCGGTAAAATTAAAGACGAGACATCGGGGAATTTAATTCTGAATTTGTCGGGACAAGACTGACAATGTACTGATAAAAGTATCGAATAAAAGAAATAAAAGAGCCAGCTATGCAAAAATAATCTTTTGAAAAGTAAATTCTTCACGACATTTTAAACAAGTCGTACTTACCACTAAATGAATTTATTAGAAATGAGAATCATAATTTATAATGATAAACGTTAATAAAAAATTGATGGGTTCGATAATAAAGAGATATATTTACCGGACGGAATAACACACTTTAGCTGCCGGTCATTATATAAGATTTATAATTTTTAGGTGGATTTTCCGTATCTCGCGGCACAATTTGTAATTCTTTCTCTCACAAAACTACGAGCGGGACCTGATTCTAAATAATATAAGATGGGTTGATTTGAGTTTACAGAAGATTTAACGCTATAAATTTTAATAATACTCCATATAGGATCGGTTTCGCGTCTTCGTATCGTCTTCAGCTTCACTGGCAAGTATAAATATCTGACCAAAGCAAGAATCGGGATTCTTTTTCATTCTTTTAATAGCCGGTGAGGCTGGATTTTGCTCGACGTATTCAAGTTAATCGCATATTTTGGTTTTAAATGTATGAGTCTAGTCGTTGAAAGTTATTAATGCTTATGACTAGCGGTAATCTTTTACCCACTCTTCATTTCTCGTACCTGTTATGATTTCGCGCGTATTGATGAGAAAATAACTTTCGCTAAGGTTTTATTGAATCGTTCTACTATACCTGTGCTCTATGGTTACCTTTGTCGTTTTTTGGATTTTTACGTTATTTTTACTCATTAACATATTGACACTCGATATAAATTCTTTCCAGGATCGACTTTAAAATTTTCGTCCAAGTTAGCAAACTGCGCTTATAATTTTTTCAAACGCATTAGCAACTCCCACGGCGGTTTTATTGATTAACGGTTCCGCTTCTTTATACCTGCTGGTTTCATCAGAAATAGTTAACGTACTTGTATTTAATTTTGTTTTACCGCTACTGATCAATGTGAGGAAGAAACAATAAATCAGCTTGATGAACCCGTTTGCTTTTTCAGATTCGAGTTGAGCTGGTTTGTCTGGGAATGGTGGGATACGGTAAATAAATCTACACAACGCTTGCTTTTTAACCACTGTCAAGCTATAGTTTTAGAAATTTTAGTTTCTCGAGCTAATTTATCGATCGTCAGATTGACCTTTCCAGTATCCAATTGACTATAATAAACGTTTTGTAGTTTTTTGTTTAGTGCGTTTATCTATTTAATATTTACATTTTTAATTAATTGGGTTATGGTAAATTCATAACATACGCTCTATATTTGCTGTCGTTTCATCCAGCTTTCCCAAATCTGCTGGATTTATTTAAATTTCTTTTTAGTGCCATGCTATAGTAAAACGGTTATAATTCCTACGACCGCTCCGTGATAAGCTGACCACGATTCCTTTTCAGCACCTATCATTGGCGTTGAAGACATATTATAGTATAGACACTTTTTTTTAATTTATTCCATTTCAAAAAATATTAACTTTTTTGATTTGGGAATCGACTTTTGTAGATGGTCTGATAGATTTTTTTTTTATATTGGTGACGGTTGTTCAATAGTTTTTATTTTTGATTAGAGTTTAGGTAAATGAAGTTAAACCTATTAAACCTAATACTCCTAGTCCGATGTACAGCATATTTGATTTATCGTCGTCATTGCTTTTCTTTTTTACCATGCCAGCTTCATTAGTAATGTTTGCTCGCCGGTCGCTTTCTTTTAAATTTTGCTTTTATTAAGTTCCGCGAGTCTTTTATCGGCTGCGACTCTATTTGATTTTATTTTTAGTCGGTGTTTTTGTGACTCTGGCTTCATCTCCGCTCGCTTCCGACCTATCGTTTTCTCCGGTTCCATCGTTTTTATAATCTACGCAACAATTTTTTTCTTTAATGTTGTTGAAATTAACGCCGCCGTAATCGGCGCTTAGAATTATTCCGGGCCTGTAATACAGCTTCGCATAAATGCGCTAGAAAGAGTGCTCGAAATGAGCGGATCTTTTCTAAATCCAAAATTAATTCATCTTCGTCATCAATCATAAATGCATCCCATCACATCGGCTGCGTTTAACTGAGTTTAACGCTTTAGCATAGAGTTAGTGATCGATGAGCCAAATGAAGATACCATCATGACCCAATCTCGCTTCTGTATCGAACGTATAATTTATCTTGCTCGACCGAATTTAAAGCTTAAATTCGTTAATACTCGTACCTTTAATAAAATATATGTTTTCGTTCCTCCAGCTACGACAGCAAGGGAGCCGATCGTTATGTTGATTAGAGGCCGAAGCTGATGGTGAAACGTTATTTAAGAGTTGTTGTTGTTGTTGTTGACTCTTCATTTAAATTCTTGCAACCTTCCATTATTATATAAGTTTTTTTTATATTTAGTTAAAAATGTGTTTAGCTTTAGTCATCGGTTTTATAATTTCATCGTTGACACGCGAATATTTACAAACTAAAATACGAGTACACCAACGTGTGGTTAGAACAGTTTGTAAATATGCAAAATCCAACTGAATATTCGATGGTTAATATTTATCTATAAATTTATTATAACTTAGTGTTACCTATACGACCCACTACGACCCAACAAGTTACCTAGTCAGCCAAATTACTACGACCTAGTCAAGTTACTCATTGATGGACCTAGTGCAACCCAGCAAGTTACCCACTACGACCTAGTACGACCCAGTGTTACCCATTACGACCTAGTGCAACCTAGGCTAGCAAGTTACCTACTACGACCTAGTACGACCCAGTCAAGTCACCCAGTACGACCGAGTACGACCCAACAAGTTACCTATTAATCAAGTATCTCGTAATCGGTCGGTTGATCCGTTTTACAATAACTTTGTACGTTTAATACTTAAAATTTTCGCATTTATTCTCAACTCGTGAGTCGGTATGACGTCAAAGCTCGAACATACCGAACGAGTCTCTATCTTTGCAATAAAATAAACACATCCACTTTAGTTGTTTCGTAATTCAACGCTGCTGTTGTATTTTGCGAAAGAATCAACAGCCGTGATTGAGTGTCTGCTGCCACAGCTAACAGGACTGATCACATGTATTATTCTGCCGCGCTTTATAGCTAATTGTTTTACTCGCGCTACAGTCGTCGATGATAAACAACGTCCTCGTCGTTTTTGAAGATTTCGTGATAAGTTTTTATCGCTTTGTTTAACGATAAATCACTCCCATCGTCAACGAGCACCTGCTCGTCGTTCAGCCGTAATTTGTTTTGCAGGTGAGATTTTCCGCGACGGTCGGTGTTGGGTTGGCTAGTACGATGTATTCAAATATTTATGATATTCTCTTTTGTAATAGATTTTAATATAATTCAGTTTTTCCATTATCCGGTTTGTCCGCAAATCAACGTAAGCGGCGTGTGGATATTTAGGAAACATGCGTGTTTTAATATTAGTCAACATAGCTGCTTGCTCATGTAGTGCCTGACGTAGCCGCTAATAATTCACGCTTTGAAATCCTGTCCATTTCGATAGCTGAGTTGAGCGTCCGATGATAAAAGTGCAGCAGTATAACGCACCCTAGCTTCAGCCTCTTTTCGTTGAATGGTAATTCCTTCTGATGCCGGTACTCAGGTTCACCGCTTCCGTGAACTTTGCTGGTTACTGCTGCTTCTCATATCTAAAAGCAAACCGTATTTATCGAGGTAGTAATCGGCTTGTTTTACGTTGATAGATTTAAAGTTTTTGTACTCGTATAGCGAATTCTTCTTTCGAATCTCCGAAATATTTTTGAATTTCTTCCAGTGTTGATACCTGTACCTTTGCGTAGAGTTGATTGGGAACCTTCTCTACGGTAATGAAACTTTATCGATTTTGGGTTATAAAATTTAAGATTCTTTTACGTCGATCTTTGAATAAAACAATATTTCTTTTCATGCTTTTTGCGGGTGTGTATTTATTTATATTCCACGTTGTATCTTTTTTGTTTAGTGGTTTGACGCTTTGTCTCACACTCTGTCGAATAATATCGCCAACTTGTTGCTATATTGATTTCTAATCATTTGAGCTGAAATTGACCGGTGACGATTTGGTATTCTAAAAGAAATTTCACTTTGGCGATATATTTTGCATTATCGTCCGTGCTTTTAATAACTCGATCGTATTTATTAAACGAGTTCGTAATCCAACCCATTCTCGAGCCCAGCTTGATAATAGGGGTTTGATGATCGGTCATCATTCAAAGTCTAGCGGGATGTCATCTGTTTTAAAAAGTATCTACGCTTTATTTTCCATTGTTGTTGTTAGTATTACCGTCGCCAAGGCGCCTACCTTAATTTAGAAATGTCAATGTTCGATTCCTCGATAGGTTAAATTTTCTCGTTGATCTTCAGCAATTGTCTTTGAAGAATTGAACATCGCCAGCATCGTTCAAACTAAACACTCTGTTTCGATTGTAATGGTGATATTTTTACGATGGTTCTTCCCATATTATGTACGATCGTTCTCGTATCGTCATTGGAGGCTTGAGAGTAATGTTGAAAGCTAATCAACTCGACTCCGGGAACGATGACGCCGTTTTTCCAAACGTTCCATCAGTTGATTTTCAATGATGGTGCTAGGATTGTTTGTACGACAACATTTTGTCACATCCTTTTATTCCCAACGGTCTCTCACTTGTCTGTACCGATTTAGTTTATGGGCGAATGCTTGACCATATTTCTCTAACAAGAAACATTTTTTTAATTTCAAAATGTTTTATATCATAAAAATAAAAGAGTTGATAGATTGTTGATGTTGATGGAGTTGATAGATTGTTGGGATTCTACATCCAAGGGTAGTGGTGGTAGTGAATTGGTAGTATAAACCCAGTTGCTGGAGAAGGTAAATTGTTGAATTCTTTGCCGAGTACTCGTAGATGATGATGATAGGTGATTTGAAAATTCGTGTCTTGATTTACCGAGAGAAAATCAGACGTTGCGATTTAATAGAATTGTTGTATCCATCGTACTCTACCCATTCGTAAATCCGCGTCTCGGACGGTAAAAGGTATAAATTTTCCGATCACAAGTTTAATTGCATCGAGCCTTTGTGCAATATCTGATATCGTTGAACAGAATTTGTAACTACGGAGAATCGATCGACGCCGGAGAACTGATCGACGCCTCGATAATGTTTATTAATTTTTGCGTCTAAACTGTACCCAACGTAAAAATTCCACTTTAGCTTGCGCTTGAGCTCCTAATAACGCGTAAATGTACGTTCTTATAGAGTCGTTGATTCGTTCTATCCCCATCCGAAAAACCTTTGAGCTTTTCCCTGACGTAACGGGGTTTTTTTAACGAATTGGGGCAAAGCTTGTTAATAAAATAATTGGATTTTATATGGCCCAATCCAAATAAATGGCGCTAAAACCCTTTATATTATTATCCCGCTAAAAAGGCTCATAAGGTCAAAATCTTTCCCTAAAACCCATCCAGTGGGGGGTATACAGCTCGGGGCGCTTTCGCGAAAGGAAAAACCACTCTCCTTCACAGGTCCCATTTAACCCCGGGGTGGAAAGCTAGGTTGTTTTTGCTAAAGGAAAGGGTCAGGGCCCGGGGCCGAACCCCCCCTCTGCTGTGGCAACCGCTTGAGTTCACTGCCAGCCCCACGAAACCCCTTTTTCTGCTTTTTAAAAACCCCGGCTACCTCCCCCAAGGACGAAAATTTATGAATTCTTGCCGGCACGGTGACCGGGGCTCAACCCCCACCCCTGCTGGCAACACCAAATTTGGGTTTCGGTGCGCTAACCCCTCTGCCCGACCCCATTATTTTTTCGCAAATTTGGGAAATTATTTTGGCTTGTTGAAAAGGGCTTGTCAAAATTGAGAAAAATTTAATCAACTTTTTTCACATTGGGAATTGAAAGGGTTTCGATAACGTACGACGAGGAAGGGGTAATTAATTTATCGTTAACATTTTTATCAAAACCCATTTTTCTTGATTCTGAACCTTTTCATCATTTTTTCTTCATCTCCGACTGAGGGGGCCAAATCATGTCGAAATTTTTCAGGTCAGAAGAACGTTGTTTTTGTAAAAAAGTTCAACCCTGGTTTTTTATCTACTTTTTTTTTTCTAATATCGGTAAACTGAAATTCATCATATTTATTATAAGCGTCGTGTCTATATTATTTTAAAAACCTCCAACTTTTTGGTGGACAACCATTTCTTTGAGCATTCGTTTTATAATAGACAAAAATTTAAAACACTTACGAATCATCTTATTGAATGAAAAAATTTTGTAATTTCCCCATCCTTTTTGACCACAACGTGAAATTTTTTGTTCAAAAAAAACTTTGGACAGAATTAATCGTCTCAACGTCCTATACGTTAGGAACTCTTTAAAAGGATCTTTAGTTTCGAAAATATTTTTTTCTTTGGAAAAAATTTTTATTTTTTGTCAAATCTCCTTAAAATTTTTTAAAGGGAAAAATTTTCCCCGATTGGGATACGTTTGATAAATTACCAAATCTTTAATCAATTTTTATAATACAAATATAAATTATAAATTTGAATAATAAAAATCCACCTAAAAACAAAAACAAAAAAATAGGAGTCATTAAATTTAAAAATGTCTCGATAATCGCGATGGTAAACCTTTAAACGTTAACCCTTTGGGGCGTTTAAAAAACGGGGGAAAAGAAAAATATTTATCTTTAAAAAAAGTTAAAGAAAAAAAGGGGTTTTTGAACCGGGGCTTTACAATATAACAGAAAACAATTATTTTAAAAATCCCTTTTGGGTCACGTCTGTCGGGAAAAAAAACAGGCTTTTCTTCAAATTGCCGATGAAAACAAACAATCAAATTTTCGCGGGGTTACTAATTTACCGGGTTTCAAAGGAATATCTAACGGGGAATTACAAAAGAAATTGATTTTAATTTTTAAAATTTTTAAAATTTTTTTAAAAAAAGTTTCTGGAATTTTTTAAAACGGGGGCCTTTACTATTTTAAACTTTTTCCCTTAAAAATAATTTGGGAAAGGGTGTGGAAATACAAATCCTTTCAAAAAAGTTTAAAAACCGGTTTTTTAACAAATTTGGGTTTTTAAAAAAAAAGTTTAAAAGGGCAAGATAAAAATTTTTTTTTAATTTTTTTTTACTATAAAATTAAAATTAACATTTTTTTATATAAATATGGCAATTTAACCTAGTCGAGAACGGGTGTGTTTGTTTTTCGATAAAAAAAAAAACATTTGTTTACGAACATCATGGATATATCAATAGAGATGAAATTTTTAAAAAATATTTTACTCGAAAAAATTTTTATCCTGTTGGCAGGTGCCCAAACTATCCTTTTTATTTTAACGATCCTCTGACGTCCTCTTCAATGTTTATAAATTTAAAAAATGGGTCTTTTTTTTTCGGCGATCGTAATTTTGGTTACATATCATATTCTTCTCCAGCTCGGAAAAAAAATTTTAAACGATCAACCCCAGATAAAAATGAAATGTGCTAAAAAACCCAGAAATAAAAATTTTTAAAACTTTCGGCCTTTAAACACTTAAAAAAATTTTAATATCAAATTTAAAGTTTACGTTTTTGGGGCGCGGGATAATAATAAAATTTTTATATACATATGGGGCATTTGGGGCCTGTCGAAAAGCGCAAATTTTGTCTGCGATAGGTCTCTAAAAACATCTTTCAAAAACTGGTTTTATTGACTCGAATGAAATTCAACAAAAGTTTTTTTATAAATTAGACATATATTTCATCAATGGACTTGTGAAGGCTCATCTTTTTCCAAAGTTTTTTTTTTGGCCGATAACAAAATTTTAAAATTTTCTAAAATAATACATGGTGAAATTTTATTCTAATGTTTTAAAAATGAAAAAAACCCGCTTCGAAACGTTTTTGGGAAAAATCGTGTTTATTTTGAGTATGGTGATGAACAAAAATTTTAGAATTTTGATTTAAAACAAAGATGTTAAAAAATTTTTATTTGGGCCTTTCTTTCTAAAAATGGAATTGTTCGATATAAAAGTTAATTTGGTCGTTAGTTTAAAATGTTAAATTGTTTTCTTTTTTTATTAATGAAAATAATGAGCGAAGAATCAAAAAATTTACCCAATTACCAATTAACCAGGATGATAAAACGAAACGCGTTTCGTTTGCAAAAATCGATAACTTCAAAAAAATTTAAAAAAGAAAGAAAGAGGGGCGTATAAAAAATACAAAAAATCTAAAACTTTAGTATCGTGAAACGAGGGCGAATTGGGCTGGGGGGACAGGGCCGTTGGAATCCTAGTATCGCTCCGTCAGTCACGGGTCGTTTTTTAAAGGACCCCCTTATATTTGGCGTATGGCTATGGTCTAAAAAGTCAAAAAAAACTCTATAAAAGCTAAAAACATAACGAGATTAGGTTTTTCCGAAAATAAACCCAAAAATCAACGTCACGTTTCAAAACGATCGAACGGGTTTTATAAAAAACAAAATAATTTCTTTTAATCAAAGGGGGCGAAAAAAAGTTCTGCAATGGGAAAAAATTCAACAAAAATTCTTAAAAAGATTTAAAAAAAGATGTTAAACAGTCGTTGACAAAAGATATAATAAAGAAAAAAATTAAGAAAAACTTTTTTAAATTTTAAAATAAAATTTACTATTGAAAAATCTTGATGAAAAACCCCCAATATCATTTGGGGGCGAAAAAGACCTCCCCCGTTAAATTTTTAATTTCTAATTTTCTAAAAAAAACAATAAAAAAAATTATTATTTAACAACTCTTTTTTACTAATTTTAATTTTTCTCCTCTTCCTTCTAAGGGAAATTTTTTTTAAAATTTTAATACATTACCCCTTTCGTACATAAATTTTTTTGATTTTGTTCCAATTTTAAACTTCAAAAGGAACTGGGATACTTCTTCCGTGTCTTTTCAACTTTTTTGTGGGAAAACAAGTCACGGGGGCCCCCGGTCACAACACTTGTCTGTTTACCAACTAAAAACCATTCCCGGAATAATCTTTAATAAATACTTTGTCCTTCTTTTTCTATTTAAAAAACCCCCAAACGATTCTTTTTCATTTTTTTAAACTCTCATTTTTTATATCTTTTTTTTAAAATTTATTATATAAACATCTACATTTCGGGTTTTTTCAAAATCGGGGAAAAAAAGTTCTTGATGCCTCTCTTTAAATATATGACCTTCATTTTTTATCTCAAACCCCAATGTTTTTTATCTCAAATCCAAATTTTTCAATACTATCTAAAACCCCCCAATTTTTGTTTGTATATTTTTTTATACGCTCACAATTTTCTAAAAAAACTAAAATTTAAACATAATCAATTTACTATTATCTTAAAAAACCTTTTTTTTATTATAAAACGGTTTTAGTTTTAAAACCATTCTACCATTCTATATCTTTTCGTTTGAATACGTAAAAAATCTGAAACATTGTAATCGATTCTCCAAAAAATAAAGTTAACTTTTCGATAAACTTTTTTATGGTCCCTCAAATTTTTCAATTCTCTCAATCCCTCTTTTCCATTTTTCTTTTCTATAATTTCCCTAATCTGATTCGTTTTTCAGTTTTTTTAAATCTCATTTTTATATCTTTTTTAATTTTTTTACATTCAACCATCCCCTCAATTTGTATGACCTCAAATAAACCCCCAACCCCCCCTCCTTTTTAAAAAATATAACCCTTTCCTTTTTTTTGGGGACTACACGCACCAGTTTCTAAAATTTTTTCAGTCTTTAGAAACTGGTCTGCTTTGAATTTACATCTATCGCGAAAACAACGTGGCGCTTTGTTTTTGAATACCCTTGGTCGTTAGACTTTCAAGTTGGTTTTCAATGATGTCCCAAATTTTGCGACTTAAGTAATTTCTGAACCTGGAATTTTTGCTGTTTTTTTTCTGAATATTCTTAATCTATTAAGTTAAGTACTTTTTTTCTTTTCCCGTGTGTTTTTTTGCCTGGTAGTTTGTTTGATCGTTCATCGTCAGTATACCCGTCGTACTTTTAAAAAAATGAATCTAAATTTTTACAAAAAAGGTTGTTCAAATATCTAGGTCCCCAAAAGTTATAACCTTCAAATACGAAATCAAACGAAAATCATAATCTCAAAAAAACAGACTGAAAAAGCATTAATTCGTTTTATTCCATTTAATTATACGAAAACCCGGAAAACAAAAAAAAACAATAAATGGGAACCAGACCTACCAGAACCAGCGATGATGGACATATTTTTTTTATTTTTAACAAAAATGAATCGATACTTAGTATAAAAAAAGCTATAGTGAGTATAAAACCCCATCAACTCATCATATTTTCTGATCGTCAAAAAAAAATACGTCCCGTTTCACAAATGACGAAACCGTAAAAAAAATTATTTTTGTCAAACGTTTGTAGATATTTGGGGGTATTAATTGTCTTAAAAATTTTTTCAAAAATTTTGGTTGAAAGTCGGTTTTTATACCCCTAAATTATACCCCGGGACTGTTTTCCGTTTTCCCAAATGACGAAACGCCATTCCCCTTTATACTTAAAAAAGGGTTTTCCAAAAAGTCAAAAGGGGTATTTTTATTTTCGTTTTAAATGACGAAATGTTTTGGAAAGTAATTCCCCCCTTAATTTCAATCTCTATGATAAAAAATATGGCTTTCTTTGAATTAAAGTCAGGCTTTATGGAAACAAGGCGTTATCTCAAAAAAGGATTTCGGTGTGGGCTGATTCGTCACTTTGGAAAACGGTACGATATGTTTCAAACCCTTTTTAGGGTCAAAAAAAGTGATTAATTTTGACGAAATCATTTTCAAATATTCTCCAATGTCACAGCCTTTCGTTTGACATCAAACTGGTGTTTAAAGCACACCGTATGCTTAATAATGTGCGCTCTCAATGTTCTAGCAAACTGGCTTCCCGTAGGGCACCTAATCCCATGAAACTCTACGGCAGGTCGGCAAAAATCATACCAAGCTCGGGTGTGAGTGTATAGATTACAGCATAATCCATGTATTTTTAAAAATAAATAAAAGGTATTATAAAAAAAATTCAAATAAATTATTATTAAAACTGTGTGACAATCAACGTCATAATTATGTTAATATTCTTTGACAAAATAACAATCTTCCCAGCCAAAGTAGTAACTCATTCGATGAGCTTCAGATATCTCAGAATTAACAAGGGAATCAATGACAAAGATTGTACAATGCCTATGAAAATGAAGCTCCATTGTAACTACTTGTGACGTCATACAGCCAACCTGGAAAATACAGAATAAAAGCACCGTTATTTGATGTTGTTTTTGTATTTCTGGGGTGCGGCCGAGCGGTCTGGTGCATTGAACGGGTTTCTGATGCGTGTTGATCGACAAAATTATTCTTGTTTCCCGGGATAAACAGATGTATTATTTAAACTTCCCTGACACCGTGAAATTCTCAAGGTAAATGTTTGAAAAAAACGGAGTTAAACCCCCGACGTTTCACCCATGCCCTGATCGTCCTCAGTTAAATTTCAGGTGTCACCCAATATCTTTTTTCCTTTCTCCTGAAAAGTACAATTAAGTTTTATGGTGTATTGTTGAATTAGGGTTTTTTGCACTTTTTAGCAATCTTGTTTACTCGTTTTGGGTCTAAATAAAGGTCTAATAGTTAATTTGGTGTGGGTGGTAAACCCATCTTAACCTAACGTCACATTGTCATGTCCGGGTTTTGGTGAAATATCAAACCCTTTGGAAAAAAATACGCTGAACTCAAAATCAAATTTGTACCCAAAAAAGCCCCGGGAAAAGCCGGGGGGCCAAAAGACACAAGACAGCACCCGTGCAGAATAATATGGTACCAGACATCATCAGGGAAAACCATCACCAAAGGGCGTAAAACTTTGGGAGCGGTGCTTGTTAAAAACCATGGGGATGGAAAATTTGCCCCATCGGTCTAGATGAATTGACCATTCTTCTATCAAATTCCAAACCTGCAACGAGAACGTTGCTGCATTTTTGGGAAAGGAAAAACCCTTTTCATTGAGCCATTGACAAAAAGTAAACAATCCACAAATCAAACCTGGGAAACAAAGCAACACTCAAAAGAAACGATAATTTTGTAGCCCCAAATTAAGTTTTTTGGCTACATGCCCAAAATGCACTAAAACGATGCAAGAGTTTGCTTCATGTTCTGATAAATTTTCGCCCTGTGAAAACCACTTATAGTCGTTGTTCAGACGGGATGCTTTTTCAGTCCCCCAAAAGGGCCCCACATACGACAATAAGGAGATTCCTCCTGGAAAAACATCGTCCCCTCCACCCCTCGTATAAAAGAATAGTTGGATAATATTTTAAACACAACACCCCTATATACCCCCCATAGAAATTCTTTACAAAATTTTGTTAAACCGAAACCTTAAAAGGACGTCATTCCCCCAAACCCCGTGCCTGTACAAATGATAAGACATAAAGAACATTTTTGCAACAATATATTTATAAATTTCCAAGACTTAACCACGTCTTCAAATGAATTTAACCCCATTTTAAAACCCTTATACATTTGTGCATTTATAAAAATGGTGGTAGTCGTGGCCCCAATAATGGATTCGAAACATTTAAGACGGTAGCAACGGGTAAAAAGGTGAAATTCCGCATTGATGAAAATAGTATATTATAAAAAAGGTTACAGGACTGGGCCTTTACCGACCCATTGGGCCCTTGCCCCCCCAACCGTAAAGCAACCGGCCCCCAACTGGCATGTTCAATTTGAAATGTGGGGAAAAAAGTTTTTTTTGTTACTCGATCGTTTTTAAAATAGGCCCATTAAATTCACTTAAAAATAATTTTTATAATTTCTTATAAAAAATTAAATGACACCAGTTGAACGGCGGTTGAAAAGGGACTGACCGCAAACAAACATTGGACACATCATTACAAACACCAGTGCCAAATCGTCGGATTACCCGAAAAAGGCCCTAATTGAAAAAAGAAATTTGGGGTGGTGAATGATTCATAAAACCAGTATGATTTTTTAATTTTTAAAAAAAAATCAAGACCAAGTTAAAAAAATCACAAATTTCCATGATGCTGTCCGTCCTATGAGGGAACGATTAAAGCCACTGTTGGCGCGGGCCCGCTATTTTTTTATACGGGGATAAGCGTGACGAAAACAAAAAAGCATGGGTCTGACGTCTGCCGAGCTAATTCCCCTTTATAAAAAGTAACCGGGCAAACAAACCTGGGCCCCCCAAAGGGGCTATTCCGTTAAGCGTTTTCCCTGCAACACATGTATAATATTGTGGGGAAAGGTCGCCGGGGCCCCCTGTGGGGCTGACCTGGTTCTTGATACTTTTCCCGGGCTCCGGATTCGTGCACTGATCGCATGCCCGACATTTCGTTACAAGGGTCTTTGGCGGGGGTTTTGGAGTTCCCTTTTGGGGGGCCGAGGCATGTTAAAAAAGTAAATGGCCCAACCAGGATGACTACGGTCGTTTCCCAAAATTTTGGGTTAAATAAGTGAAATTGAAGAGACTTGGTTTAAAAAATCACATGAACTCGAGAATCTTCGTCTGCTTTGTTAAACTGTCGAGAAAGTAACCGAAATGACTTCCCTAAAAGCCTTACTACCGCTCGGTAAACGTTGATTGGTTGCAGTCGAGATTTTTCTGTTGTATTTTTTGTTGACGTTTTTGATTGGTTTTTCAGCTTGTTTATGGGTTTTGTTCGGCAGGGGGTAAACCCAGCCGAAAATTCGTAAGAACCCGAGTTTTTGCCAGAGTTTTTTTAGTTTTGTGATGGTGAAAACCGGGCCCAAAATGCGAACGAAACTTTTTCCCGGGACGTATGAACCGCCTTTTACGGACGAAAGGGCCCGAAGACTGCTCCCCGGGGAAAATCGGGCCAGTGCGTAGACGTGGGCCGAACCGCCCGGGGACGGAATGAAAAAACCCCGGGGGTGCTCGGAAAGACCGGGCCAGAGCGCCCGGGGAAAGGCCCGACGCCCAAAAGAACGACCGCCCCAACTTTACCGGGCCCAAGATTTATTTTTGTTTTTTTGTTTAATCCACCCTAGGTAGCATGGGATCCCCAAGACCCTGACGTTGCAACGCTTTCTGGAGGAAGGTAGAGGGGAACAAGGAGATTAAATGTTTTCTGAGACGGGAACGCAATGGTTTAGGGCATCTGGGCGGGAGAATGAGGTCAGCCACCAACCGTCTTCAATGAGCGTCAAGGGCCCCTCCCCACGGCTTGATTTCATGGGCAGAATCAATAAATGCCCTGTGAGAAACGCGCTCCAACCAGTGATGGGGGCAAAACCCCCTAAAAATACCCTGGAAAAAAAGGTTGAGAGGGCGGGAGGCAAACCTTTCCCGGCCCCCCTGCTTAAAAAAAAGCCCAAGACAATGCGAGAAAAGACCAATTTTTAATCCAGACTCAGGGGAAAGGGGGTGGAAAACAAGGTCCCCTCCGTCACCGAAAGTTCATCTACCCCAGGGACATCGAAAAATGGATCATGTTCCAGCGTCCGAAAAAAGATTTCCTTTCCCAGTTAAGGGACATGAACGTCAAATATTTTGTCTCCGGGAGGGGACATGGCAGAAAAAAGTTAAAAACTAAAGCCATGTAATTTCATGGCACGGAGGGGGTTGCCAGGGGGCAGTGACTTTCTCCACAACCAATAAATGTCAAGGCTAAAGTGCCCAAAACCCAAATGACCCAGCACTGTCTAAAAAGGAAAAGACTTTGGAAAAGCTGAGATCACTGCCAAGCGGCCAGAGGAACACCCCCTTGATAAAACCCCGCCCAATTGATGGAAAACATCATGCGTCCTACCTGAAGCACGGCTGCCGAGCTCAATGGATGGAGGGGAAGGACAAATTACATTTTTTGGCTGTTTTTTAACTGGCCCGCATTTTAAAGTACAATGAAAAGGGGACGGGAATTCCCAAATTAGAAAAAACCGGAGGCTTTTTGACCCACTGGGAGACGGGAACCTATCGGTAACCTAAACCCCAGACAAAACCTTGGAAAACCAAAAATGGCTGGGGGAGACCCGAACTGGGGGAAAAAATATTTGGGTCCTGCAAAAACAAAGATCTTTGGGGAGGACCATTTCCTGGATGTTTGCCCCGGGAACATCAGAAAAGAGTTATTTAGATGAGAACCCAACACTTGACGCGCAGTAGCAAGGGTTGATTTGGAACCCCTTAAAAAGGCAAAAAAGGAACGAAGGACGGGGACTTAAAGGGCCCGGGGGAGACAGGCCACCACTGCTGAAACACGGCCTTTTCAAACGGAGCCGGCGGGGTTACAACGCAAAATAACTTTTCAGAACCCGGGCTTCAAAGGCTCCAGACAGAACCTTGGGGGGCCAGAGGTCGACGGCGGGCCCAGTGCTTTTAAAAAAGGAAATGGCCATATCCCCCGGGCCTTCCACAAGGAGGCACCCCGGCCCATGAACGCCCAGGGGTCCCGCCCCATTAAAAAAACGGGAAAAACTGTAGGGCGCTGGGGGCTCGCAAAAAAGGGCCAATAAGGATCTCAAATAGAATATAAATGCCGTTGGTGGTTGCCCTAGATGCTAGTGTGAATGGGTAGATGGTTTCTACCGGGGGGCATCGTGTCTTATACCCGAGAGTCGTCAAAAATGGTCAAAAGGACAATGGCATAACCAGCACGATGTTGAATTGAATTTTGAAATGACGAGTTTCGTCTGGGAGAAGCACAGGGGACTTAGTTGGGGGGTCATTAGTTTGCCCAAAATTTTTCACCCTGACATTAGCAATGAGGTGTTCGGTTTAGACTTCCTGCGATCTGAAACTGCTGATCGTTTTTCAGTAATGTCTGCGGGGAAAGGGGGATTCCCCCGGAAAACCTCGATAAAACCGGGCTGTCGTGCCGAAAAAATGAGGCGGGGGTGGTCCCGCCCAGACAGAGATGGAAAACGGGCTCGTGAGGGATAAAAGAAGTTCCGTATGGGTGATTAAACCCGTTTGGGTCTCGTCAAGAAATAATTCTTGCACCCCCCCTGGCCCGGTCCCAAAGGGGAGAACGAAAAGACAAAGAATCAACGAACTCATGTGACCATCTAAAAAGGAACGACGGGGGGAATTAAAACATGACCAGTTGGGGATCTTGGTGCAGATGCCCAAAGGGAAACAGAAAAATCAACTTTTTAATTTTTAGATGGGATAAAAATCACACTGAAACGGCCCGTTCCCTTTTGGATGACCTTTATCGGGGCAATTCCCTAATGAAACGAAAAGTTCAGTTAAAAATTTTGCTCAAGGGGGCGCCCCAAAGGAGAGGGGATAGGAAAAACAAATGTCGAGCCCCGTTTAAAAGGGAAGTTCATCCTTGGCCACCGGGGAGTTTGCCCATTCATCGAGGAAAGTGGTCGAAAGGAGAAAATGACATGCTAAAAAAGGTGTCATCAAGCCACTTGGGGACCATGGGCGCCCCATCGCCCTTTAGAAAAAAAAGGGGGGGTGAAAGATTCTGCTGGATTATCGACGGTGAATGCTTAACAAAAGACGCATCCCCTTTTCCCGCATTGATGACAATTAAATTTAGCTGGCCCCCGATTTACCCTGACCTTGCGCCCGGGGTCTGGCAAGTACCGAGGAAAGAACAAAAGAAGAGGCGTTTTGCTTACTTCCCTGTCCAGTTCAAAGTCATCCCCTTTTGGGCTTGTAACGCCTTCAACAAAAACTTAGGAAAAATTTTGGGGGGTCTGTGGCGATTTGGGTTTCTTTAGATGACGTCAGTGTCAGTCAAAATTGAAGAGCATGGACGGCTAAAACCCATCTTTAAATAAAGGAGGCGGGGCAAAGCTAAAAAAAAAAGGTCACCTGTTCCAGCAACAAGTATCTTTTTGGGAATGTTGTCTCAGACGATCCGACCCGGAAAAAATCCAAAAGTGAGAGATTTGGGCGGCCCCAACGAATTGGCACGAAGTCCGTTTTTTTGGGACTTGCCTCTATTACCCCATTTGGCCTGTTTTTGCTGATTGTGTCCTTTTCATAAGCTGCCCAAAGGGGGGGCCGTAGTTTTTTTTGGATAGTGTGCCAGGGTTTTTACAAACTTGCCCCGTTATTTCATCCCCAACTTGCTCCCCACGGCCCAGGACACTTTCCCCTGGACACATGCCATGACTTTGGCATGGGGCCGATACCCAAAGTGATGGAGGGAGGGTATTTTATCCACCCGTTCTCTCAGGGAGAGAAATTACTTGTGACAAAAAAGGAACTTTCTGGTACCATGAAAAGCATTTCCGTCCTTATCTTTTGGACCCAATTCAAAATTGGACGACCGGGGGGGGTTGAAATGGTTTTTTGGGTTTAAAAATCCGGGGGAAGACAGCCAGATGGCCCCGGTGTTACCCGAAAATGTTTTAAATAGGCACCGACCCCGGACACGGGAATGCTGATGCTATGTCAAAAGCCCCCCGGCGGTGTAAACGTTCCCAGGAGACGGGGGGGCCCCCTTGGGTGAACACAAAAGATGGGGATGAAGGACAAGCAAGGGGTTTCCAAACCAGTCTGCCCGGATGGGTCCCTAAACCCCACGGGCGATACAGCCCCGCTGTCATGTGTTGAAAGAGCAGAACGAAAGGGGGCCCAGAGGCAAACCAAATTGGTTGTTGGGTTTCAACAACACTTCGGCAGAAACAAAGAGGATACTGTTCTTAGGTTTATAGACTGGCTCGAATAAATTCCGACCCCCTTTGGCGAGGTTGCGGCGAAAATGTAAAACCTTTGGGGGACCCGGGGAAGCTAAGTGTTCAAATAATCTTGCTAAAGGGGGGAGGATGATACGGGCCGGATCCGTTCCTTTGGAATTTCCCCAAACAAGATGCAAGAAAAGTCCTTCGTACATGACGCCCCAACAGGGGCCACCAATAGGGAAAAATGTATGAAAGTAAACCCCCGTTTTCTGGTGGGGGATGTAAACGTGTCAAAAAAATGGTGGGAAGTGTTTAATGTAAAAAGAAGATGCCACAGAAACGAAAAAAGGGGACCCCTTTAAAAAGAAAACTCCGGGGAAAAAGAAATGCAATAGACATCCCGGGCCTTTCCCCGTCACAGATGATGGTCGTTTATCGTGGGTATCTGATATTTAAAAATGGACCGAGGCCCCCAGTGCCGCCATAGATCCGAAACCTTGCCCGTGGTGTTGACGAAATTTAAAGTAGATTTGATGTTTCCCCCCAAAACACTATGACCAGGGCCGGCAATTCAAAATAACTCTTTAAAAGTTTATGGAAAGGGTATAGATAAGCCGAACAACACCCCACCACCTCAGAGCGATAACGGTGGAACGTTTCAATAGGACGCTGATGAATCTCCCCCCGTATGCCTCATCAAAGTTGGGGAAATGTGCCTTCATCTTTGGGATACCGCTTCCCCACGATCAGGCCTTCTCCAAATAGTGATGTTTGGGAGAGGTGGACCTCCAATTGACGGATTGGTCAACCTGGGGGGACATGTGATCATCCGTTTTCGTCAAGGCTCAGGCAAAGGGTTGAATCGGGCCCCCGGATGGGTCAAATTAACAAAACCGCCTGCTATGTAGCATTACCCTTAATGACAAGGCTGAGTATGATTTTGGGGGTACGGTGATGGGAAAAGTTGGGGCAAAAAAAGGGATTATTCCCAAACTCCCCCAAAATGGGGTGGCCCCCATCATCACCATTTTAAATGATTTGTGGGAAAGGGTAAAAGGGGGCCCAGACAAAACCCAAGGTAATCCATGTCAACCGGGGTGAAATTCTACGGGGATGTAAAAATCTTGCTCACTTCAACGGGGAAAAAAGGCCACGAGTGGGGTTGAGCGGTTTTGGGGGATGGGAAACCCGGCCCGAGCCAACTAGGCGCGGAACAACCCATCCGGTAACGAGCAAGCAGAACCCGGCCAGCTAAGGCGAAAAACCGAGCTAACGGAAGCGGGTGTGGAAGATCACCCCGACCACGGTGCCGGGGCGAACCTCGATGAGTCAGCACGATGCTGGGAAACATTCGCAGACTACGATGACGGACGGAACCCAAAATCAACAAAATTCTTTGGGGACGGCAAAACCCCCCCCGTTATGGAGAATGGGTCAACAAAAAAGAAGTCAATTTTTTTCCTGCTCCCTTTTTGGGGCAAAATGTTGGATGGACCGACGTGGCCGAAGCCGGTTTAGGAGCAAATTCTCCCCCGGGAAAAAAAATGTGGGTGAAAGAGTTTTCTTTATCGCACACACGCCGCCCTTGAGGGAAAAAACATCTCAATAAGAGAAAGGGGATCCTGTCCCTCTGCCCAATCAAATTCGTGGGTGACTTTGGGTAGACATTGGGACATGCCCCCAAAAGGGCCATCCTCGTGGCCCACAAGACAGGGCCTTGAGTGTCGCATCCCGAACACCCCCCTACAACAGTGCCATTTCCGGCCGACCCAAAATTTTCCCCCCCCCCTTTTTGGGAACCCCCATACCAAAACCCCCCCAAAGATGGCCCCAGTCCTCCTTTTCGACGGTCATGGGGGAGCCGGAGGGGTGGGGATGATGCCCCCCTCATCAGACGTAGCTGTTCAACGTCGCGGAGAGTTGTCAAAGGCGCACAATCAAGGGCTCCCGGATGGTAGCACCCTCGTTGCGTGTATTCCCAAAAGTTTAGTTACAATGTCCCAAACTGTTCCATTTTTAAATGTTTTGTTTAGAAAAGTTTTTTTAAAATTTGTTTTTGAAAAAAGTCAAAATTAAAAAGATATTTTAAAAAGGGAAAATTTTGAAGACCTGAAATCCATTGCATTTTTTTTTTGTCTTGAGGAAATTTTTGAACTCTTTTTTTTGAACATTTTTTTTGAAAAAAAAGGCATCGCTTTTAAATATAACTTTTTTACATTTTTTTATGTTTAAACTTTTAAAGGGTTTGAAAATTTTGAAAAAAAAAAAATAATTTTCTTTTCTTTTTATTAAAGTTAGAATGATTTAGGGCCCTTCTTAAATTGGGGGTATTGGGAAATGGTCGCCTGGTGGCGCCCCCGCACTGACCGTTCTTGAAGCTTACCGGGCTCCGGGTTCATGTGGGCCGGTCGTCCCTGTACAGACATTCGATTCGGGGTCGGCGGGGGGTTTGAGCGCAGTTCCGTTTGGGCTTTAGTGAGCATCGTGTAAAACCGCAGCTAGCTCGAACCAGGTGACTACAGGTCGTTTGCAAACCAAAAATTTTTATTAAAACGAGTTTAAAGGGCTAATAGTAAAAAATCACATGAACTCAAAAAAATAGCTCATCGTCGTTTTTTTAAGCTGTCAAGAAAGTAACCGAAATGATTCCCCCAAAATTACTCCCCTCGGTAAACGTTCAATATTAAACACATTCATGGGTTACAAAAACAACGGCGCGGTTTCTTACCTTTTCTAGCAAAAAGGGGGGGGCCTTTCGTATGTAACGTTAGGCACTTTAAAGGGAAAAGCATAAGCAAAACAAAAAACAAAACGCTGTTTTTGGGCCCCGCATGGCCGGGGATTTATACCCGTCATGTTATCACGCACGGGGCCCCTTGGACATGGAAAGGCGAACCAAAAAGGGGCTTAGTCTTTTAGTTTTTTCAAAACGTAAAAACCAAGATATTTGAAATTCAAACCCACCTCCTCATTATATTTATAATTTCTTTCAAACGTTTAAAAATTATAAATATCATCAATTGAAATCAACAGGGATCAGAGAAACCAGGATTTGAAACAGGGGTCAAAATTTGTTTTTTTGAAAAACCGGTCCCAAAATTTAACCAAAAATTTATATGTAAAATAAAACAAAAGGGGTCCATTTGAAAAAGTCCTTCCAAAAGACACCCAAAGGTTTTGGCTAATACTTGCAGTGCATTCAGATTTATGTATAATTTTAATTTTTCCCCCACCCACGTGCACAGCATACTCAGTGTTTTTTAATGTCGTGAAAAATTCGGCGACTTATAATCTAAATTTTATAGTTTGTTATCAACCTAAAACAATGGGCGACCAAGGCAAGAAAAACAACCCAACATTTCAAACATAATAATAATAAAGCAAAAAATATACTTTAAAAAGTAAACGTTGACCTTGTTTGGGTCGAAGTCGAATAACCTTTGAACGAGTGTTTTTCCCCCCTTCCCCATCCATGATTCCTCACCTTCCGGTAACTTCAGTATAATGATCGTCGCATGGTGTAACCCAAATATTTTAAATATTTATACGTAAAACCCGTTTTTGGTTTTGTCAACCAAGAAGGGTTACTTACTAATAAAAACTGTGGTGACACCATGTAAATGCTCAATTTGGGAGTTTTCACCACAGTTTTTGCAGTGTACCTATATTATATATTAAAAAGGTTTAAAAACCTAACGGGACCTAAATTAATTAATCGGGGCATGATGTCCTGCTGGGGCCTTCTTTTAAAATACTATAAACTAAATTGACAGTTTAAATCTTTATTTTCCCTATAATCCCATCGTAGGCCATCTGCCCAATCATCCAACCGATGAAGCTGTTTTAGTTCCAAACTGATGTTGAACTCGGCAACTTTTCCCCCGCCCCTTTTAAAAAACCCGTCCTATAAAAAAACAATGTCCCAAAAGATAAAAGCAATCCCCCCTGGAAAACGCCGTCTTGTCCCCGTATTTCTTGCGTACCTGTCATTAAATTCTTGAAGGGAATTCCTTTTGCTTTGTTGCTCAAAATTAAAGTTGGGAAATTTGGGTGAAATTCTTTCGAATGGGTTTACGGGGTTTTTGTGCAACGTCACTTCCCTCCACAACTTAAAAAAAAAATCTTAAAATTTAAAAGTTGACCTTTTTGGGCCATATAAGTGGAAAACCTTTTTATACGTCATGTGACCTTATTCCCTTTTTCCCTTTGCCATCCTTGATTCACACGATACCGGTAACCGTATAATGACTGCATGGTGTGAAACTATGTTTTTTTTACATATTTTAATAAAAACGTTTGGTTTTTGGGACAAAAAATTTAGTTATTTTATACTGTAAATAACTGTGGTGACAATGTTCTCTTTGGGGGTAATTGTTTTTAAAAAAAACTGGATACAACTCG
>JAQQFT010000140.1:0-42258 GCA_029582265.1 Zoroaster sp. YZ-2022
GTTAAAGGGGTTTTTTTAAAAATTTTTAATGTAAAAAAATATTTTGGAAAAACCAACAATTTGGTTAAATTTTTTAGCCCTAAAAACTTTTGTTTTGCTAAAATTTTTTAAATTTTTTTTAAAAAAATGGTTTCCAAGGGAAGCCCTAGCTATTTGGGGAATTGTCCCTTAAATTAAGAAAGTCTTAAGAAAAATCTGTATTTTAAAAAAACCAAATGTGGTAAAATTTGCCCTTTAAAACTTTTAAAGTTATACCCGTCGCTAAAAATAATTTCATTTGTATTTATGTTTTAATCACAACAATATAGCATGTCTACCCTGAGTTATGGCCCGTATTTTGACAGTATTTTACGGCGGGCTAAGTGTGCATGGAGGCCGTTTAAGGTATGAAGAAATTGTCTTAATGTAAAAGTCATGTGATTTCCTGAAAGAGGAGAACCTAAGCTTTAATTTGGATATAAATTTGTCGGCCTCGACTAAATACTTTTAAAGTTATACCCGTCGCTAGAAATAATTTCATTCGTATTTGTGTTTTAATCACAACAATATAGGCTGTCTACCCTGAGTTATGGCCCGTATTTTGACAGTATTTTACGGCGGGCTAAGTGTGCATGGAGGCCGTTTAAGGTATGAAGAAATTGTCTAAATGTAAAAGTCATGTGATTTCCTGAAGAGGAGAACCTAAGCTTTAATTTGGATATAAATTTGTCGGCCTCCTTAAAAACTTTAAAGTATACCCGTCGCTAGAAATAATTTCATTCGTATTTGTGTTTTAATCACAACAATATAGGCTGTCTACCCTGAGTTATGGCCCGTATTTTGACAGTATTTTACGGCGGGCTAAGTGTGCATGGAGGCCGTTTAAGGTATGAAGAAATTGTCTAAATGTAAAGTCATGTGATTTCCTGAAAGAGGAGAACCTAAGCTTTAATTTGGATATAAATTTGTCAGCCTCCCTTAAAAACTTTTAAAGTTATACCCGTCGCTAGAAATAATTTCATTCGTATTTGTGTTTTAATCACAACAATATAGGCTGTCTACCCTGAGTTATGGCCCGTATTTTGACAGTATTTTACGGCGGGCTAAGTGTGCATGGAGGCCGTTTAAGGTATGAAGAAATTGTCTTAAAGTAAAAGTCATGTGATTTCCTGAAAGAGGAGAACCTAAGCTTTAATTTGGATATAAATTTGTCGGCCTGCCTTAAAAATTTTAAAGTTATACCCGTCGCTAGAAATAATTTCATTCGTATTTGTGTTTTAATCACAACAATATAGGCTGTCTACCCTGAGTTATGGCCCGTATTTTGACAGTATTTTACGGCGGGCTAAGTGTGCATGGAGGCCGTTTAAGATATGAAGAAATTGTCTAAATGTAAAAGTCATGTGATTTCCTGATAGTTGAGAACCTAAGCTTTAATTTGGATATAAATTTGTCGGCCTCCCTTAAAAACTTTTAAAGTTATACCCGTCGCTAGAAATAATTTCATTCGTATTTGTGTTTTAATCACAACAATATAGGCTGTCTACCCTGAGTTATGGCCCGTATTTTGACAGTATTTTACGGCGGGCTAAGTGTGCATGGAGGCCGTTTAAGGTATGAAGAAATTGTCTAAATGTAAAAGTCATGTGATTTCCTGAAAGAGGAGAACCTAAGCTTTAATTTGGATATAAATTTGTCGGCCTCCCTTAAAAACTTTTAAAGTTATACCCGTCGCTAGAAATAATTTCATTCGTATTTGTGTTTTAATCACAACAATATAGGCTGTCTACCCTGAGTTATGGCCCGTATTTTGACAGTATTTTACGGCGGGCTAAGTGTGCATGGAGGCCGTTTAAGGTATGAAGAAATTGTCTAAATGTAAAAGTCATGTGATTTCCTGAAGAGGAGAACCTAAGCTTTAATTTGGATATAAATTTGTATATAAACTTTTAAAGTTATACCCGTCGCTAGAAATAATTTCATTCGTATTTGTGTTTTAATCACAACAATATAGGCTGTCTACCCTGAGTTATGGCCCGTATTTTGACAGTATTTTACGGCGGGCTAAGTGTGCATGGAGGCCGTTTAAGGTATGAAGAAATTGTCTAAATGTAAAGTCATGTGATTTCCTGAAAGAGGAGAACCTAAGCTTTAATTTGGATATAAATTTGTCAGCCTCCCTTAAAACTTTTAAAGTTATACCCGTCGCTAGAAATAATTTCATTTGTATTTGTGTTTTAATCACAACAATATAGGCTGTCTACCCTGAGTTATGGCCCGTATTTTGACAGTATTTTACGGCGGGCTAAGTGTGCATGGAGGCCGTTTAAGGTATGAAGAAATTGTCTAAATGTAAAAGTCATGTGATTTCCTGAAAGAGGAGAACCTAAGCTTTAATTTGGATATAAATTTGTCGGCCTGCCTTAAAACCTGTTAAAGTTATACCCGTCGCTAGAAATAATTTCATTCGTATTTGTGTTTTAATCACAACAATATAGGCTGTCTACCCTGAGTTATGGCCCGTATTTTGACAGTATTTTACGGCGGGCTAAGTGTGCATGGAGGCCGTTTAAGGTATGAAGAAATTGTCTAAATGTAAAAGTCATGTGATTTCCTGAAAGAGGAGAACCTAAGCTTTAATTTGGATATAAATTTGTCGGCCTCCATTAAAAACTTTTAAAGTTATACCCGTCGCTAGAAATAATTTCATTCGTATTTGTGTTTTAATCACAACAATATAGGCTGTCTACCCTGAGTTATGGCCCGTATTTTGACAGTATTTTACGGCGGGCTAAGTGTGCATGGAGGCCGTTTAAGGTATGAAGAAATTGTCTAAATGTAAAAGTCATGTGATTTCCTGAAAGAGGAGAACCTAAGCTTTAATTTGGATATAAATTTGTCGGCCTCCCTTAAAAACTTTTAAAGTTATACCCGTCGCTAGAAATAATTTCATTCGTATTTGTGTTTTAATCACAACAATATAGGCTGTCTACCCTGAGTTATGGCCCGTATTTTGACAGTATTTTACGGCGGGCTAAGTGTGCATGGAGGCCGTTTAAGGTATGAAGAAATTGTCTAAATGTAAAAGTCATGTGATTTCCTGAAAGAGGAGAACCTAAGCTTTAATTTGGATATAAATTTGTCGGCCTCCCTTAAAAACATTTAAAGTCATACCCGTCGCTAGAAATAATTTCATTCGTATTTGTGTTTTAATCACAACAATATAGGCTGTCTACCCTGAGTTATGGCCCGTATTTTGACAGTATTTTACGGCGGGCTAAGTGTGCATGGAGGCCGTTTAAGGTATGAAGAAATTGTCTAAATGTAAAAGTCATGTGATTTCCTGAAAGAGGAGAACCTAAGCTTTAATTTGGATATAAATTTGTCGGCCTCCATTAAAAACTTTTAAAGTTATACCCGTCGCTAGAAATAATTTCATTCGTATTTGTGTTTTAATCACAACAATATAGGCTGTCTACCCTGAGTTATGGCCCGTATTTTGACAGTATTTTACGGCGGGCTAAGTGTGCATGGAGGCCGTTTAAGGTATGAAGAAATTGTCTAAATGTAAAGTCATGTGATTTCCTGAAAGAGGAGAACCTAAGCTTTAATTTGGATATAAATTTGTCGGCCTCCTTAAAAACTTTTAAAGTTATACCCGTCGCTAGAAATAATTTCATTCGTATTTGTGTTTTAATCACAACAATATAGGCTGTCTACCCTGAGTTATGGCCCGTATTTTGACAGTATTTTACGGCGGGCTAAGTGTGCATGGAGGCCGTTTAAGGTATGAAGAAATTGTCTAAATGTAAAAGTCATGTGATTTCCTGAAAGAGGAGAACCTAAGCTTTAATTTGGATATAAATTTGTCGGCCTCCCTTAAAAACTTTTAAAGTTATACCCGTCGCTAGAAATAATTTCATTCGTATTTGTGTTTTAATCACAACAATATAGGCTGTCTACCCTGAGTTATGGCCCGTATTTTGACAGTATTTTACGGCGGGCTAAGTGTGCATGGAGGCCGTTTAAGGTATGAAGAAATTGTCTAAATGTAAAAGTCATGTGATTTCCTGAAGGAGGAGAACCTAAGCTTTAATTTGGATATAAATTTGTCGGCCTCCTTAAAACTTTTAAAGTTATACCCGTCGCTAGAAATAATTTCATTCGTATTTGTGTTTTAATCACAACAATATAGGCTGTCTACCCTGAGTTATGGCCCGTATTTTGACAGTATTTTACGGGCAGGCTAAGTGTGCATGGAGGCCGTTTAAGGTATGAAGAAATTGTCTAAATGTAAAAGTCATGTGATTTCCTGAAAGGAGAACCTAAGCTTTAATTTGGATATAAATTTGTCGGCCTCCTTAAAAACTTTTAAAGTTATACCCGTCGCTAGAAATAATTTCATTTGTATTTGTGTTTTAATCACAACAATATAGGCTGTCTACCCTGAGTTATGGCCCGTATTTTGACAGTATTTTACGGCGGGCTAAGTGTGCATGGAGGCCGTTTAAGGTATGAAGAAATTGTCTAAATGTAAAAGTCATGTGATTTCCTGAAAGAGGAGAACCTAAGCTTTAATTTGGATATAAATTTGTCGGCCTTCCTTAAAACTTTTAAAGTTATACCCGTCGCTAGAAATAATTTCATTCGTATTTGTGTTTAATCACAACAATATAGGCTGTCTACCCTGAGTTATGGCCCGTATTTTGACAGTATTTTACGGCGGGCTAAGTGTGCATGGAGGCCGTTTAAGGTATGAAGAAATTGTCTAAATGTAAAAGTCATGTGATTTCCTGAAAGAGGAGAACCTAAGCTTTAATTTGGATATAAATTTGTCGGCCTCCCTTAAAAACTTTTAAAGTTATACCCGTCGCTAGAAATAATTTCATTCGTATTTGTGTTTTAATCACAACAATATAGGCTGTCTACCCTGAGTTATGGCCCGTATTTTGACAGTATTTTACGGCGGGCTAAGTGTGCATGGAGGCCGTTTAAGGTATGAAGAAATTGTCTAAATGTAAAAGTCATGTGATTTCCTGAAGAGGAGAACCTAAGCTTTAATTTGGATATAAATTTGTCGGCCTCCCTTAAAACTTTTAAAGTTATACCCGTCGCTAGAAATAATTTCATTCGTATTTGTGTTTTAATCACAACAATATAGGCTGTCTACCCTGAGTTATGGCCCGTATTTTGACAGTATTTTACGGCGGGCTAAGTGTGCATGGAGGCCGTTTAAGGTATGAAGAAATTGTCTAAATGTAAAAGTCATGTGATTTCCTGAAAGAGGAGAACCTAAGCTTTAATTTGGATATAAATTTGTCGACCTCCCATAAAAAACTTTTAAAGTTATACCCGTCGCTAGAAATAATTTCATTCGTATTTGTGTTTTAATCACAACAATATAGGCTGTCTACCCTGAGTTATGGCCCGTATTTTGACAGTATTTTACGGCGGGCTAAGTGTGCATGGAGGCCGTTTAAGGTATGAAGAAATTGTCTTAAAGTAAAAGTCATGTGATTTCCTGAGAGAGGAGAACCTAAGCTTTAATTTGGATATAAATTTGTCGGCCTCCCTTAAAAACTTTTAAAGTTATACCCGTCGCTAGAAATAATTTCATTACTATTTGTGTTTTAATCACAACAATATAGGCTGTCTACCCTGAGTTATGGCCCGTATTTTGACAGTATTTTACGGCGGGCTAAGTGTGCATGGAGGCCGTTTAAGGTATGAAGAAATTGTCTAAATGTAAAAGTCATGTGATTTCCTGAAAGAGGAGAACCTAAGCTTTAATTTGGATATAAATTTGTCGGCCTCCCTTAAAAACTTTTAAAGTTATACCCGTCGCTAGAAATAATTTCATTCGTATTTGTGTTTTAATCACAACAATATAGGCTGTCTACCCTGAGTTATGGCCCGTATTTTGACAGTATTTTACGGAGGCTAAGTGTGCATGGAGGCCGTTTAAGGTATGAAGAAATTGTCTAAATGTAAAAGTCATGTGAATTACTGAAGGAGAACCTAAGCTTTAATTTGGATATAAATTTGTCGGCCTCCCTTAAAACTTTTAAAGTTATACCCGTCGCTAGAAATAATTTCATTCGTATTTGTGTTTTAATCACAACAATATAGGCTGTCTACCCTGAGTTATGGCCCGTATTTTGACAGTATTTTACGGCGGGCTAAGTGTGCATGGAGGCCGTTTAAGGTATGAAGAAATTGTCTAAATGTAAAAGTCATGTGATTTCCTGAAAGAGGAGAACCTAAGCTTTAATTTGGATATAAATTTGTCGGCCTGCCTTAAAAATTTTAAAGTTATACCCGTCGCTAGAAATAATTTCATTCGTATTTGTGTTTTAATCACAACAATATAGGCTGTCTACCCTGAGTTATGGCCCGTATTTTGACAGTATTTTACGGCGGGCTAAGTGTGCATGGAGGCCGTTTAAGGTATGAAGAAATTGTCTAAATGTAAAAGTCATGTGATTTCCTGAAAGAGGAGAACCTAAGCTTTAATTTGGATATAAATTTGTCGGCCTCCAAGTTATACCCGTCGCTAGAAATAATTTCATTCGTATTTGTGTTTTAATCACAACAATATAGGCTGTCTACCCTGAGTTATGGCCCGTATTTTGACAGTATTTTACGGCGGGCTAAGTGTGCATGGAGGCCGTTTAAGGTATGAAGAAATTGTCTAAATGTAAAAGTCATGTGATTTCCTAAAAGAGGAGAACCTAAGCTTTAATTTGGATATAAATTTGTCGGCCTCCCTTAAAAACTTTTAAAGTTATACCCGTCGCTAGAAATAATTTCATTCGTATTTGTGTTTTAATCACAACAATATAGGCTGTCTACCCTGAGTTATGGCCCGTATTTTGACAGTATTTTACGGCGGGCTAAGTGTGCATGGAGGCCGTTTAAGGTATGAAGAAATTGTCTAAATGTAAAAGTCATGTGATTTCCTGAAAGAGGAGAACCTAAGCTTTAATTTGGATATAAATTTGTCGGCCTCCCTAAAAACTTTTAAAGTTATACCCGTCGCTAGAAATAATTTCATTCGTATTTGTGTTTTAATCACAACAATATAGGCTGTCTACCCTGAGTTATGGCCCGTATTTTGACAGTATTTTACGGCGGGCTAAGTGTGCATGGAGGCCGTTTAAGGTATGAAGAAATTGTCTAAATGTAAAAGTCATGTGATTTCCTGAAAGAGGAGAACCTAAGCTTTAATTTGGATATAAATTTGTCGGCCTGCCTTAAAAATTTTAAAGTTATACCCGTCGCTAGAAATAATTTCATTCGTATTTGTGTTTTAATCACAACAATATAGGCTGTCTACCCTGAGTTATGGCCCGTATTTTGACAGTATTTTACGGCGGGCTAAGTGTGCATGGAGGCCGTTTAAGGTATGAAGAAATTGTCTTAATGTAAAAGTCATGTGATTTCCTGAAAGAGGAGAACCTAAGCTTTAATTTGGATATAAATTTGTCGGCCTCCCTTAAAAACTTTTAAAGTTATACCCGTCGCTAGAAATAATTTCATTTGTATTTGTGTTTTAATCACAACAATATAGGCTGTCTACCCTGAGTTATGGCCCGTATTTTGACAGTATTTTACGGCGGGCTAAGTGTGCATGGAGGCCGTTTAAGGTATGAAGAAATTGTCTAAATGTAAAAGTCATGTGATTTCCTGAGGAGGAGAACCTAAGCTTTAATTTGGATATAAATTTGTCGGCCTGCCTTAAAAATTTAAAGTTATACCCGTCGCTAGAAATAATTTCATTCGTATTTGTGTTTTAATCACAACAATATAGGCTGTCTACCCTGAGTTATGGCCCGTATTTTGACAGTATTTTACGGCGGGCTAAGTGTGCATGGAGGCCGTTTAAGGTATGAAGAAATTGTCTAAATGTAAAAGTCATGTGATTTCCTGAAAGAGGAGAACCTAAGCTTTAATTTGGATATAAATTTGTCGGCCTGCCTTAAAAATTTTAAAGTTATACCCGTCGCTAGAAATAATTTCATTCGTATTTGTGTTTTAATCACAACAATATAGGCTGTCTACCCTGAGTTATGGCCCGTATTTTGACAGTATTTTACGGCGGGCTAAGTGTGCATGGAGGCCGTTTAAGGTATGAAGAAATTGTCTAAATGTAAAAGTCATGTGATTTCCTGAAAGAGGAGAACCTAAGCTTTAATTTGGATATAAATTTGTCGGCCTCCCTTAAAAACTTTTAAAGTTATACCCGTCGCTAGAAATAATTTCATTCGTATTTGTGTTTTAATCACAACAATATAGGCTGTCTACCCTGAGTTATGGCCCGTATTTTGACAGTATTTTACGGCGGGCTAAGTGTGCATGGAGGCCGTTTAAGGTATGAAGAAATTGTCTTAATGTAAAAGTCATGTGATTTCCTGAAAGAGGAGAACCTAAGCTTTAATTTGGATATAAATTTGTCGGCCTCCCTTAAAGACATTTAAAGTTATACCCGTCGCTAGAAATAATTTCATTTGTATTTGTGTTTTAATCACAACAATATAGGCTGTCTACCCTGAGTTATGGCCCGTATTTTGACAGTATTTTACGGCGGGCTAAGTGTGCATGGAGGCCGTTTAAGGTATGAAGAAATTGTCTTAATGTAAAAGTCATGTGATTTCCTGAAAGAGGAGAACCTAAGCTTTAATTTGGATATAAATTTGTCGGCCTCCCTTAAAAAGTTTAAAGTTATACCCGTCGCTAGAAATAATTTCATTCGTATTTGTGTTTTAATCACAACAATATAGGCTGTCTACCCTGAGTTATGGCCCGTATTTTGACAGTATTTTACGGCGGGCTAAGTGTGCATGGAGGCCGTTTAAGGTATGAAGAAATTGTCTAAATGTAAAAGTCATGTGATTTCCTGAAAGAGGAGAACCTAAGCTTTAATTTGGATATAAATTTGTCGGCCTCCCTGAAAAACTTTTAAAGTTATACCCGTCGCTAGAAATAATTTCATTCCTATTTGTGTTTTAATCACAACAATATAGGCTGTCTACCCCTGAGTTATGGCCCGTATTTTGACAGTATTTTACGGCAGGCTAAGTGTGCATGGAGGCCGTTTAAGGTATGAAGAAATTGTCTAAATGTAAAAGTCATGTGATTTCCTGAAAGAGGAGAACCTAAGCTTTAATTTGGATATAAATTTGTCGGCCTCCCTTAAAAACTTTTAAAGTTATACCCGTCGCTAGAAATAATTTCATTCGTATTTGTGTTTTAATCACAACAATATAGGCTGTCTACCCTGAGTTATGGCCCGTATTTTGACAGTATTTTACGGCGGGCTAAGTGTGCATGGAGGCCGTTTAAGGTATGAAGAAATTGTCTAAATGTAAAAGTCATGTGATTTCCTGAAAGAGGAGAACCTAAGCTTTAATTTGGATATAAATTTGTCGGCCTCCCTTAAAAACTTTTAAAGTTATACCCGTCGCTAGAAATAATTACATTCCTATTTGTGTTTTAATCAGAACAATATAGGCTGTCTACCCTGAGTTATGGCCCGTATTTTGACAGTATTTTACGGAGAACTAAGTGTGCATGGAGGCCGTTTAAGGTATGAAGAAATTGTCTAAATGTAAAAGTCATGTGATTTCCTGTAAGAGGAGAACCTAAGCTTTAATTTGGATATAAATTTGTCGGCCTCCCTTAAAAACTTTTAAAGTTATACCCGTCGCTAGAAATAATTTCATTCGTATTTGTGTTTTAATCACAACAATATAGGCTGTCTACCCTGAGTTATGGCCCGTATTTCGACAGTATTTTACGGCGGGCTAAGTGTGCATGGAGGCCGTTTAAGGTATGAAGAAATTGTCTTAAAGTAAAAGTCATGTGATTTCCTGAAAGAGGAGAACCTAAGCTTTAATTTGGATATAAATTTGTTGGCCTGCCTTAAAAACTTTTAAAGTTATACCCGTCGCTAGAAATAATTTCATTCGTATTTGTGTTTTAATCACAACAATATAGGCTGTCTACCCTGAGTTATGGCCCGTATTTTGACAGTATTTTACGGCGGGCTAAGTGTGCATGGAGGCCGTTTAAGGTATGAAGAAATTGTCTAAATGTAAAGTCATGTGATTTCCTGAAAAGAGGAGAACCTAAGCTTTAATTTGGATATAAATTTGTCGGCCTCCTTAAAAACTTTAAAGTTATACCCGTCGCTAGAAATAATTTCATTCGTATTTGTGTTTTAATCACAACAATATAGGCTGTCTACCCTGAGTTATGGCCCGTATTTTGACAGTATTTTACGGCGGGCTAAGTGTGCATGGAGGCCGTTTAAGGTATGAAGAAATTGTCTAAATGTAAAAGTCATCTGATATTCCTGAAAGAGGAGAACCTAAGCATTAATTTGGATATAAATTTGTCAGGCCTCCCTTAAAACTTTTAAAGTTATACCCGTCGCTAGAAATAATTTCATTCGTATTTGTGTTTTAATCACAACAATATAGGCTGTCTACCCTGAGTTATGGCCCGTATTTTGACAGTATTTTACGGCGGGCTAAGTGTGCATGGAGGCCGTTTAAGGTATGAAGAAATTGTCTAAATGTAAAAGTCATGTGATTTCCTGAAAGAGGAGAACCTAAGCTTTAATTTGGATATAAATTTGTCGACCTCCAATAAAAAACTTTTAAAGTTATACCCGTCGCTAGAAATAATTTCATTCGTATTTGTGTTTTAATCACAACAATATAGGCTGTCTACCCTGAGTTATGGCCCGTATTTTGACAGTATTTTACGGCGGGCTAAGTGTGCATGGAGGCCGTTTAAGGTATGAAGAAATTGTCTAAATGTAAAAGTCATGTGATTTCCTGAAGAAACTAAGCTTTAATTTGGATATAAATTTGTCGGCCTGCCTTAAAAATTTTAAAGTTATACCCGTCGCTAGAAATAATTTCATTCGTATTTGTGTTTTAATCACAACAATATAGGCTGTCTACCCTGAGTTATGGCCCGTATTTTGACAGTATTTTACGGCGGGCTAAGTGTGCATGGAGGCCGTTTAAGGTATGAAGAAATTGTCTTAATGTAAAAGTCATGTGATTTCCTGAAAGAGGAGAACCTAAGCTTTAATTTGGATATAAATTTGTCGGCCTCCCTTAAAAACTTTTAAAGTTATACCCGTCGCTAGAAATAATTTCATTCGTATTTGTGTTTTAATCACAACAATATAGGCTGTCTACCCTGAGTTATGGCCCGTATTTTGACAGTATTTTACGGCGGGCTAAGTGTGCATGGAGGCCGTTTAAGGTATGAAGAAATTGTCTAAATGTAAAAGTCATGTGATTTCCTGATAAGCTTTAATTTGGATATAAATTTGTCGGCCTGCCTTAAAAATTTTAAAGTTATACCCGTCGCTAGAAATAATTTCATTCGTATTTGTGTTTTAATCACAACAATATAGGCTGTCTACCCTGAGTTATGGCCCGTATTTTGACAGTATTTTACGGCGGGCTAAGTGTGCATGGAGGCCGTTTAAGGTATGAAGAAATTGTCTTAATGTAAAAGTCATGTGATTTCCTGAAAGAGGAGAACCTAAGCTTTAATTTGGATATAAATTTGTCGGCCTCCCTTAAAAACTTTTAAAGTTATACCCGTCGCTAGAAATAATTTCATTCGTATTTGTGTTTTAATCACAACAATATAGGCTGTCTACCCTGAGTTATGGCCCGTATTTTGACAGTATTTTACGGCGGGCTAAGTGTGCATGGAGGCCGTTTAAGGTATGAAGAAATTGTCTTAATGTAAAAGTCATGTGATTTCCTGAAAGAGGAGAACCTAAGCTTTAATTTGGATATAAATTTGTCAGCCTCTCTTAAAAACTTTTAAAGTTATACCCGTCGCTAGAAATAATTTCATTTGTATTTGTGTTTTAATCACAACAATATAGGCTGTCTACCCTGAGTTATGGCCCGTATTTTGACAGTATTTTACGGCGGGCTAAGTGTGCATGGAGGCCGTTTAAGGTATGAAGAAATTGTCTAAATGTAAAAGTCATGTGATTTCCTGAAAGAGGAGAACCTAAGCTTTAATTTGGATATAAATTTGTCGGCCTCCTTAAAAACTTTTAAAGTTATACCCGTCGCTAGAAATAATTTCATTCGTATTTGTGTTTTAATCACAACAATATAGGCTGTCTACCCTGAGTTATGGCCCGTATTTTGACAGTATTTTACGGCGGGCTAAGTGTGCATGGAGGCCGTTTAAGGTATGAAGAAATTGTCTAAATGTAAAAGTCATGTGATTTCCTGAAAGAGGAGAACCTAAGCTTTAATTTGGATATAAATTTGTCGGCCTCCCTTAAAAACTTTTAAAGTTATACCCGTCGCTAGAAATAATTTCATTCGTATTTGTGTTTTAATCACAACAATATAGGCTGTCTACCCTGAGTTATGGCCCGTATTTTGACAGTATTTTACGGCGGGCTAAGTGTGCATGGAGGCCGTTTAAGGTATGAAGAAATTGTCTTAATGTAAAAGTCATGTGATTTCCTGAAAGAGGAGAACCTAAGCTTTAATTTGGATATAAATTTGTCGGCCTCCCTTAAAAACTTTTAAAGTTATACCCGTCGCTAGAAATAATTTCATTCGTATTTGTGTTTTAATCACAACAATATAGGCTGTCTACCCTGAGTTATGGCCCGTATTTTGACAGTATTTTACGGCGGGCTAAGTGTGCATGGAGGCCGTTTAAGGTATGAAGAAATTGTCTAAATGTAAAAGTCATGTGATTTCCTGAAAGAGGAGAACCTAAGCTTTAATTTGGATATAAATTTGTCGGCCTCCCTTAAAAATTTTAAAGTTATACCCGTCGCTAGAAATAATTTCATTCGTATTTGTGTTTTAATCACAACAATATAGGCTGTCTACCCTGAGTTATGGCCCGTATTTTGACAGTATTTTACGGCGGGCTAAGTGTGCATGGAGGCCGTTTAAGGTATGAAGAAATTGTCTTAATGTAAAAGTCATGTGATTTCCTGAAAGAGGAGAACCTAAGCTTTAATTTGGATATAAATTTGTCGGCCTCCCTTAAAAATTTTAAAGTTATACCCGTCGCTAGAAATAATTTCATTCGTATTTGTGTTTTAATCACAACAATATAGGCTGTCTACCCTGAGTTATGGCCCGTATTTTGACAGTATTTTACGGCGGGCTAAGTGTGCATGGAGGCCGTTTAAGGTATGAAGAAATTGTCTAAATGTAAAAGTCATGTGATTTCCTGAAAGAGGAGAACCTAAGCTTTAATTTGGATATAAATTTGTCGGCCTCCCTGAAAAACCTTTAAAGTTATACCCGTCGCTAGAAATAATTTCATTCGTATTTGTGTTTTAATCACAACAATATAGGCTGTCTACCCTGAGTTATGGCCCGTATTTTGACAGTATTTTACGGCGGGCTAAGTGTGCATGGAGGCCGTTTAAGGTATGAAGAAATTGTCTTAATGTAAAAGTCATGTGATTTCCTGAAAGAGGAGAACCTAAGCTTTAATTTGGATATAAATTTGTCGGCCTCCCTTAAAAACTTTTAAAGTTATACCCGTCGCTAGAAATAATTTCATTCGTATTTGTGTTTTAATCACAACAATATAGGCTGTCTACCCTGAGTTATGGCCCGTATTTTGACAGTATTTTACGGCGGGCTAAGTGTGCATGGAGGCCGTTTAAGGTATGAAGAAATTGTCTTAATGTAAAAGTCATGTGATTTCCTGAAAGAGGAGAACCTAAGCTTTAATTTGGATATAAATTTGTCGGCCTCCCTTAAAAACTTTTAAAGTTATACCCGTCGCTAGAAATAATTTCATTCGTATTTTTGTTTTAATCACAACAATATAGGCTGTCTACCCTGAGTTATGGCCCGTATTTTGACAGTATTTTACGGCGGGCTAAGTGTGCATGGAGGCCGTTTAAGGTATGAAGAAATTGTCTAAATGTAAAAGTCATGTGATTTCCTGAGAACCTAAGCTTTAATTTGGATATAAATTTGTCGGCCTCCCTTAAAAACTTTTAAAGTTATACCCGTCGCTAGAAATAATTTCATTCGTATTTGTGTTTTAATCACAACAATATAGGCTGTCTACCCTGAGTTATGGCCCGTATTTTGACAGTATTTTACGGCGGGCTAAGTGTGCATGGAGGCCGTTTAAGGTATGAAGAAATTGTCTAAATGTAAAAGTCATGTGATTTCCTGAAAGAGGAGAACCTAAGCTTTAATTTGGATATAAATTTGTCGGCCTCCCTTAAAGACCTTTAAAGTTATACCCGTCGCTAGAAATAATTTCATTCGTATTTGTGTTTTAATCACAACAATATAGGCTGTCTACCCTGAGTTATGGCCCGTATTTTGACAGTATTTTACGGCGGGCTAAGTGTGCATGGAGGCCGTTTAAGGTATGAAGAAATTGTCTAAATGTAAAAGTCATGTGATTTCCTGAAAGGAGAACCTAAGCTTTAATTTGGATATAAATTTGTCGGCCTCCTTAAAAACTTTTAAAGTTATACCCGTCGCTAGAAATAATTTCATTCGTATTTGTGTTTTAATCACAACAATATAGGCTGTCTACCCTGAGTTATGGCCCGTATTTTGACAGTATTTTACGGCGGGCTAAGTGTGCATGGAGGCCGTTTAAGGTATGAAGAAATTGTCTTAATGTAAAAGTCATGTGATTTCCTGAAGAGGAGAACCTAAGCTTTAATTTGGATATAAATTTGTCGGCCTCCTTAAAAACTTTTAAAGTTATACCCGTCGCTAGAAATAATTTCATTCGTATTTGTGTTTTAATCACAACAATATAGGCTGTCTACCCTGAGTTATGGCCCGTATTTTGACAGTATTTTACGGCGGGCTAAGTGTGCATGGAGGCCGTTTAAGGTATGAAGAAATTGTCTTAATGTAAAAGTCATGTGATTTCCTGAAAGAGGAGAACCTAAGCTTTAATTTGGATATAAATTTGTCGGCCTCCTAAAACTTTTAAAGTTATACCCGTCGCTAGAAATAATTTCATTCGTATTTGTGTTTTAATCACAACAATATAGGCTGTCTACCCTGAGTTATGGCCCGTATTTTGACAGTATTTTACGGCGGGCTAAGTGTGCATGGAGGCCGTTTAAGGTATGAAGAAATTGTCTAAATGTAAAAGTCATGTGATTTCCTGAAGAGGAGAACCTAAGCTTTAATTTGGATATAAATTTGTCGGCCTCCTTAAAAACTTTTAAAGTTATACCCGTCGCTAGAAATAATTTCATTTGTATTTGTGTTTTAATCACAACAATATAGGCTGTCTACCCTGAGTTATGGCCCGTATTTTGACAGTATTTTACGGCGGGCTAAGTGTGCATGGAGGCCGTTTAAGGTATGAAGAAATTGTCTAAATGTAAAAGTCATGTGATTTCCTGAAAGAGGAGAACCTAAGCTTTAATTTGGATATAAATTTGTCGGCCTCCTTAAAAACTTTTAAAGTTATACCCGTCGCTAGAAATAATTTCATTCGTATTTGTGTTTTAATCACAACAATATAGGCTGTCTACCCTGAGTTATGGCCCGTATTTTGACAGTATTTTACGGCGGGCTAAGTGTGCATGGAGGCCGTTTAAGGTATGAAGAAATTGTCTAAATGTAAAAGTCATGTGATTTCCTGAAAGAGGAGAACCTAAGCTTTAATTTGGATATAAATTTGTCGGCCTCCTTAAAACTTTAAAGTTATACCCGTCGCTAGAAATAATTTCATTGTTTTTGTGTTTTTATCACAACAATATAGGCTGTCTACCCTGAGTTATGGCCCGTATTTTGACAGTATTTTACGGCGGGCTAAGTGTGCATGGAGGCCGTTTAAGGTATGAAGAAATTGTCTAAATGTAAAAGTCATGTGATTTCCTGAAGAGGAGAACCTAAGCTTTAATTTGGATATAAATTTGTCGGCCTCCCTTAAAAACTTTTAAAGTTATACCCGTCGCTAGAAATAATTTCATTCGTATTTGTGTTTTAATCACAACAATATAGGCTGTCTACCCTGAGTTATGGCCCGTATTTTGACAGTATTTTACGGCGGGCTAAGTGTGCATGGAGGCCGTTTAAGGTATGAAGAAATTGTCTTAATGTAAAAGTCATGTGATTTCCTGAAAGAGGAGAACCTAAGCTTTAATTTGGATATAAATTTGTCGGCCTCCCTGAAAAACTTTTAAAGTTATACCCGTCGCTAGAAATAATTTCTTTCGTATTTGTGTTTTAATCACAACAATATAGGCTGTCTACCCTGAGTTATGGCCCGTATTTTGACAGTATTTTACGGCGGGCTAAGTGTGCATGGAGGCCGTTTAAGGTATGAAGAAATTGTCTAAATGTAAAAGTCATGTGATTTCCTGAAGAGGAGAACCTAAGCTTTAATTTGGATATAAATTTGTCGGCCTCCTTAAAAAACTTTAAAGTTATACCCGTCGCTAGAAATAATTTCATTCGTATTTGTGTTTTAATCACAACAATATAGGCTGTCTACCCTGAGTTATGGCCCGTATTTTGACAGTATTTTACGGCGGGCTAAGTGTGCATGGAGGCCGTTTAAGGTATGAAGAAATTGTCTAAATGTAAAAGTCATGTGATTTCCTGAAAGAGGAGAACCTAAGCTTTAATTTGGATATAAATTTGTCGGCCTCCCTTAATTTGTGTTTTAATCACAACAATATAGGCTGTCTACCCTGAGTTATGGCCCGTATTTTGACAGTATTTTACGGCGGGCTAAGTGTGCATGGAGGCCGTTTAAGGTATGAAGAAATTGTCTAAATGTAAAAGTCATGTGATTTCCTGAAGAGGAGAACCTAAGCTTTAATTTGGATATAAATTTGTCGGCCTGCCTTAAAAATTTTAAAGTTATACCCGTCGCTAGAAATAATTTCATTCGTATTTGTGTTTTAATCACAACAATATAGGCTGTCTACCCTGAGTTATGGCCCGTATTTTGACAGTATTTTACGGCGGGCTAAGTGTGCATGGAGGCCGTTTAAGGTATGAAGAAATTGTCTAAATGTAAAAGTCATGTGATTTCCTGAAAGCTTTAATTTGGATATAAATTTGTCGGCCTCCCTTAAAAACTTTTAAAGTTATACCCGTCGCTAGAAATAATTTCATTCGTATTTGTGTTTTAATCACAACAATATAGGCTGTCTACCCTGAGTTATGGCCCGTATTTCGACAGTATTTTACGGCGGGCTAAGTGTGCATGGAGGCCGTTTAAGGTATGAAGAAATTGTCTTAAAGTAAAAGTCATGTGATTTCCTGAAAGAGGAGAACCTAAGCTTTAATTTGGATATAAATTTGTCGGCCTCCCTTAAAACTTTTAAAGTTATACCCGTCGCTAGAAATAATTTCATTCGTATTTGTGTTTTAATCACAACAATATAGGCTGTCTACCCTGAGTTATGGCCCGTATTTTGACAGTATTTTACGGCGGGCTAAGTGTGCATGGAGGCCGTTTAAGGTATGAAGAAATTGTCTAAATGTAAAAGTCATGTGATTTCCTGAAAGAGGAGAACCTAAGCTTTAATTTGGATATAAATTTGTCGGCCTGCCTTAAAAACTTTTAAAGTTATACCCGTCGCTAGAAATAATTTCATTCGTATTTGTGTTTTAATCACAACAATATAGGCTGTCTACCCTGAGTTATGGCCCGTATTTTGACAGTATTTTACGGCGGGCTAAGTGTGCATGGAGGCCGTTTAAGGTATGAAGAAATTGTCTAAATGTAAAAGTCATGTGATTTCCTGAAGAGGAGAACCTAAGCTTTAATTTGGATATAAATTTGTCGGCCTCCCTTAAAAACTTTTAAAGTTATACCCGTCGCTAGAAATAATTTCATTCGTATTTGTGTTTTAATCACAACAATATAGGCTGTCTACCCTGAGTTATGGCCCGTATTTTGACAGTATTTTACGGCGGGCTAAGTGTGCATGGAGGCCGTTTAAGGTATGAAGAAATTGTCTAAATGTAAAAGTCATGTGATTTCCTGAAAGAGGAGAACCTAAGCTTTAATTTGGATATAAATTTGTCGGCCTCCCTTAAAAACTTTTAAAGTTATACCCGTCGCTAGAAATAATTTCATTCGTATTTGTGTTTTAATCACAACAATAGGCTGTCTACCCTGAGTTATGGCCCGTATTTTGACAGTATTTTACGGCGGGCTAAGTGTGCATGGAGGCCGTTTAAGGTATGAAGAAATTGTCTAAATGTAAAAGTCATGTGATTTCCTGAAAGAGGAGAACCTAAGCTTTAATTTGGATATAAATTTGTCGGCCTCCCTTAAAAACTTTTAAAGTTATACCCGTCGCTAGAAATAATTTCATTCGTATTTGTGTTTTAATCACAACAATATAGGCTGTCTACCCTGAGTTATGGCCCGTATTTTGACAGTATTTTACGGCGGGCTAAGTGTGCATGGAGGCCGTTTAAGGTATGAAGAAATTGTCTAAATGTAAAAGTCATGTGATTTCCTGAAAGAGGAGAACCTAAGCTTTAATTTGGATATAAATTTGTCGGCCTCCCTTAAAAACTTTTAAAGTTATACCCGTCGCTAGAAATAATTTCATTCGTATTTGTGTTTTAATCACAACAATATAGGCTGTCTACCCTGAGTTATGGCCCGTATTTTGACAGTATTTTACGGCGGGCTAAGTGTGCATGGAGGCCGTTTAAGGTATGAAGAAATTGTCTAAATGTAAAGTCATGTGATTTCCTGAAAGAGGAGAACCTAAGCTTTAATTTGGATATAAATTTGTCGGCCTCCTTAAAACTTTAAGTTATACCCGTCGCTAGAAATAATTTCATTCGTATTTGTGTTTTAATCACAACAATATAGGCTGTCTACCCTGAGTTATGGCCCGTATTTTGACAGTATTTTACGGCGGGCTAAGTGTGCATGGAGGCCGTTTAAGGTATGAAGAAATTGTCTAAATGTAAAAGTCATGTGATTTCCTGAAGAGGAGAACCTAAGCTTTAATTTGGATATAAATTTGTCGGCCTCCCTTAAAACTTTAAAGTTATACCCGTCGCTAGAAATAATTTCATTCGTATTTGTGTTTTAATCACAACAATATAGGCTGTCTACCCTGAGTTATGGCCCGTATTTTGACAGTATTTTACGGCGGGCTAAGTGTGCATGGAGGCCGTTTAAGGTATGAAGAAATTGTCTAAATGTAAAAGTCATGTGATTTCCTGAAAGGAGAACCTAAGCTTTAATTTGGATATAAATTTGTCGGCCTTCCTTAAAAACTTTTAAAGTTATACCCGTCGCTAGAAATAATTTCATTCGTATTTGTGTTTTAATCACAACAATATAGGCTGTCTACCCTGAGTTATGGCCCGTATTTTGACAGTATTTTACGGCGGGCTAAGTGTGCATGGAGGCCGTTTAAGGTATGAAGAAATTGTCTAAATGTAAAAGTCATGTGATTTCCTGAAAGAGGAGAACCTAAGCTTTAATTTGGATATAAATTTGTCGGCCTCCCTTAAAAACTTTTAAAGTTATACCCGTCGCTAGAAATAATTTCATTCGTATTTGTGTTTTAATCACAACAATATAGGCTGTCTACCCTGAGTTATGGCCCGTATTTTGACAGTATTTTACGGCGGGCTAAGTGTGCATGGAGGCCGTTTAAGGTATGAAGAAATTGTCTAAATGTAAAAGTCATGTGATTTCCTGAAAGAGGAGAACCTAAGCTTTAATTTGGATATAAATTTGTCGGCCTCCATTAAAAACTTTTAAAGTTATACCCGTCGCTATAAATAATTTCATTTGTATTTGTGTTTTAATCACAACAATATAGGCTGTCTACCCTGAGTTATGGCCCGTATTTCGACAGTATTTTACGGCGGGCTAAGTGTGCATGGAGGCCGTTTAAGGTATGAAGAAATTGTCTTAAAGTAAAAGTCATGTGATTTCCTGAAAGAGGAGAACCTAAGCTTTAATTTGGATATAAATTTGTCAGCCTCCCTTAAAAACTTTTAAAGTTATACCCGTCGCTAGAAATAATTTCATTCGTATTTGTGTTTTAATCACAACAATATAGGCTGTCTACCCTGAGTTATGGCCCGTATTTTGACAGTATTTTACGGCGGGCTAAGTGTGCATGGAGGCCGTTTAAGGTATGAAGAAATTGTCTTAATGTAAAAGTCATGTGATTTCCTGAAGAGGAGAACCTCAGCTTTAATTTGGATATAAATTTGTCGGCCTACCTTAAAAACTTTTAAAGTTATACCCGTCGCTAGAAATAATTTCATTCGTATTTGTGTTTTAATCACAACAATATAGGCTGTCTACCCTGAGTTATGGCCCGTATTTTGACAGTATTTTACGGCGGGCTAAGTGTGCATGGAGGCCGTTTAAGGTATGAAGAAATTGTCTAAATGTAAAAGTCATGTGATTTCCTGAAAGCTTTAATTTGGATATAAATTTGTCGGCCTCCCTTAAATACTTTTAAAGTTATACCCGTCGCTAGAAATAATTTCATTCTATTTGTGTTTTAATCACAACAATATAGGCTGTCTACCCTGAGTTATATTTTGACAGTATTTTACGGCTGTGCATGGAGGCCGTTTAAGGTATGAAGAAATTGTCTTAATGTAAAAGTCATGTGATTTCCTGAAAGAGGAGAACCTAAGCTTTAATTTGGATATAAATTTGTCGGCCTGCCTTAAAAAGTTTAAAGTTATACCCGTCGCTAGAAATAATTTCATTCGTATTTGTGTTTTAATCACAACAATATAGGCTGTCTACCCTGAGTTATGGCCCGTATTTTGGCAGTATTTTACGGCGGGCTAAGTGTGCATGGAGGCCGTTTAAGGTATGAAGAAATTGTCTAAATGTAAAAGTCATTTGAATTACTATAGTAGGAGAACCTAAGCTTTAATTTGGATATAAATTTGTCGGCCTCCCTTAAAAACTTTTTAAATTATACCCGTCGCTAGAAATAATTTCATTCGTATTTGTGTTTTAATCACAACAATATAGGCTGTCTACCCTGAGTTATGGCCCGTATTTTGACAGTATTTTACGGCGGGCTAAGTGTGCATGGAGGCCGTTTAAGGTATGAAGAAATTGTCTAAATGTAAAGTCATGTGATTTCCTGAAGGAGAACCTAAGCTTTAATTTGGATATAAATTTGTCGGCCTGCCTTAAACATTTTAAAGTTATACCCGTCGCTAGAAATAATTTCATTCGTATTTGTGTTTTAATCACAACAATATAGGCTGTCTACCCTGAGTTATGGCCCGTATTTTGACAGTATTTTACGGCGGGCTAAGTGTGCATGGAGGCCGTTTAAGGTATGAAGAAATTGTCTAAATGTAAAAGTCATGTGATTTCCTGAAAGAGGAGAACCTAAGCTTTAATTTGGATATAAATTTGTCGGCCTCCCTTAAAAACTTTTAAAGTTATACCCGTCGCTAGAAATAATTTCATTCGTATTTGTGTTTTAATCACAACAATATAGGCTGTCTACCCTGAGTTATGGCCCGTATTTTGACAGTATTTTACGGCGGGCTAAGTGTGCATGGAGGCCGTTTAAGGTATGAAGAAATTGTCTAAATGTAAAAGTCATGTGATTTCCTGAAAGAGGAGAACCTAAAGCTTTAATTTGGATATAAATTTGTCGGCCTCCCTTAAAAACTTTTAAAGTTATACCCGTCGCTAGAAATAATTTCATTCGTATTTGTGTTTTAATCACAACAATATAGTCTGTCTACCCTGAGTTATGGCCCGTATTTTGACAGACTTTTACGGCGGGCTAAGTGTGCATGGAGGCCGTTTAAGGTATGAAGAAATTGTCTAAATGTAAAAAGTCATGTGATTTCCTGAAGAGGAGAACCTAAACTTTAATTTGGATATAAATTTGTCGGCCTCCCTTAAAAACTTTTAAAGTTATACCCGTCGCTAGAAATAATTTCATTCGTATTTGTGTTTTAATCACAACAATATAGGCTGTCTACCCTGAGTTATGGCCCGTATTTTGACAGTATTTTACGGCGGGCTAAGTGTGCATGGAGGCCGTTTAAGGTATGAAGAAATTGTCTAAATGTAAAAGTCATGTGATTTCCTGAAAGAGGAGAACCTAAGCTTTAATTTGGATATAAATTTGTCGGCCTCCCTTAAAACTTTTAAAGTTATACCCGTCGCTAGAAATAATTTCATTCGTATTTGTGTTTTAATCACAACAATATAGGCTGTCTACCCTGAGTTATGGCCCGTATTTTGACAGTATTTTACGGCGGGCTAAGTGTGCATGGAGGCCGTTTAAGGTATGAAGAAATTGTCTAAATGTAAAAGTCATGTGATTTCCTGAAAGAGGAGAACCTAAGCTTTAATTTGGATATAAATTTGTCGGCCTCCCTTAAAACTTTTAAAGTTATACCCGTCGCTAGAAATAATTTCATTCGTATTTGTGTTTTAATCACAACAATATAGGCTGTCTACCCTGAGTTATGGCCCGTATTTTGACAGTATTTTACGGCGGGCTAAGTGTGCATGGAGGCCGTTTAAGGTATGAAGAAATTGTCTAAATGTAAAAGTCATGTGATTTCCTGAAGAGGAGAACCTAAGCTTTAATTTGGATATAAATTTGTCGGCCTCCCTTAAAAACTTTTAAAGTTATACCCGTCGCTAGAAATAATTTCATTCGTATTTGTGTTTTAATCACAACAATATAGGCTGTCTACCCTGAGTTATGGCCCGTATTTTGACAGTATTTTACGGCGAGCTAAGTGTGCATGGAGGCCGTATAACGAAAGAAGAAAATGACTAAAAGTAATAGACATGTGATTTCCTGAAAGAGGAGAACCTAAGCTTTAATTTGGATATAAATTTGTCGGCCTCCCTTAAAAACTTTTAAAGTTATACCCGTCGCTAGAAATAATTTCATTCGTATTTGTGTTTTAATCACAACAATATAGGCTGTCTACCCTGAGTTATGGCCCGTATTTTGACAGTATTTTACGGCGGGCTAAGTGTGCATGGAGGCCGTTTAAGGTATGAAGAAATTGTCTTAATGTAAAAGTCATGTGATTTCCTTAAAGGGTAGAACCTAAGCTTTAATTTGGATATAAATTTGTCGGCCCTCTTAAAAACTTTTAAAGTTATACCCGTCGCTAGAAATAATTTCATTCGTTTGTGTTTTAATCACAACAATATAGGCTGTCTACCCTGAGTTATGGCCCGTATTTTGACAGTATTTTACGGCGGGCTAAGTGTGCATGGAGGCCGTTTAAGGTATGAAGAAATTGTCTAAATGTAAAAGTCATGTGATTTCCTGAAAGAGGAGAACCTAAGCTTTAATTTGGATATAAATTTGTCGGCCTCCTTAAAAACTTTTAAAGTTATACCCGTCGCTAGAAATAATTTCATTCGTATTTGTGTTTTAATCACAACAATATAGGCTGTCTACCCTGAGTTATGGCCCGTATTTTGACAGTATTTTACGGCGGGCTAAGTGTGCATGGAGGCCGTTTAAGGTATGAAGAAATTGTCTAAATGTAAAGTCATGTGATTTCCTGAAGAGGAGAACCTAAGCTTTAATTTGGATATAAATTTGTCGGCCTCCCTTAAAAACTTTTAAAGTTATACCCGTCGCTAGAAATAATTTCATTCGTATTTGTGTTTTAATCACAACAATATAGGCTGTCTACCCTGAGTTATGGCCCGTATTTTGACAGTATTTTACGGCGGGCTAAGTGTGCATGGAGGCCGTTTAAGGTATGAAGAAATTGTCTAAAATGAAAAGTCATGTGATTTCCTGAAAGAGTAGAACCTAAGCTTTAATTTGGATATAAATTTGTCAGCCTTCCTTAAAAACTTTTAAAGTTATACCCGTCGCTAGAAATAATTTCATTCGTATTTGTGTTTTAATCACAACAATATAGGCTGTCTACCCTGAGTTATGGCCCGTATTTCGACAGTATTTTACGGCGGGCTAAGTGTGCATGGAGGCCGTTTAAGGTATGAAGAAATTGTCTTAAAGTAAAAGTCATGTGATTTCCTGAAAGAGGAGAACCTAAGCTTTAATTTGGATATAAATTTGTCGGCCTCCCTTAAAAACTTTTAAAGTTATACCCGTCGCTAGAAATAATTTCATTCCTATTTGTGTATTTAATCACAACAATATAGGCTGTCTACCCTGAGTTATGGCCCGTATTTTGACAGTATTTTACGGCGGGCTAAGTGTGCATGGAGGCCGTTTAAGATATGAAGAAATTGTCTAAATGTAAAAGTCATGTGATTTCCTGAAAGAGGAGAACCTAAGCTTTAATTTGGATATAAATTTGTCGGCCTCCCTTAAAACTTTTAAAGTTATACCCGTCGCTAGAAATAATTTCATTCGTATTTGTGTTTTAATCACAACAATATAGGCTGTCTACCCTGAGTTATGGCCCGTATTTTGACAGTATTTTACGGCGGGCTAAGTGTGCATGGAGGCCGTTTAAGGTATGAAGAAATTGTCTAAATGTAAAAGTCATGTGATTTCCTGAAGAGGAGAACCTAAGCTTTAATTTGGATATAAATTTGTCGGCCTCCCTTAAAAACTTTTAAAGTTATACCCGTCGCTAGAAATAATTTCATTCGTATTTGTGTTTTAATCACAACAATATAGGCTGTCTACCCTGAGTTATGGCCCGTATTTTGACAGTATTTTACGGCGGGCTAAGTGTGCATGGAGGCCGTTTAAGGTATGAAGAAATTGTCTAAATGTAAAAGTCATGTGATTTCCTGAAAGAGGAGAACCTAAGCTTTAATTTGGATATAAATTTGTCGGCCTGCCTTAAAAATTTTAAAGTTATACCCGTCGCTAGAAATAATTTCATTCGTATTTGTGTTTTAATCACAACAATATAGGCTGTCTACCCTGAGTTATGGCCCGTATTTTGACAGTATTTTACGGCGGGCTAAGTGTGCATGGAGGCCGTTTAAGGTATGAAGAAATTGTCTAAATGTAAAAGTCATGTGATTTCCTGAAAAGAGGAGAACCTAAGCTTTAATTTGGATATAAATTTGTCGGCCTCCTTAAAAACTTTTAAAGTTATACCCGTCGCTAGAAATAATTTCATTCGTATTTGTGTTTTAATCACAACAATATAGGCTGTCTACCCTGAGTTATGGCCCGTATTTTGACAGTATTTTACGGCGGGCTAAGTGTGCATGGAGGCCGTTTAAGGTATGAAGAAATTGTCTAAATGTAAAAGTCATGTGATTTCCTGAAAGAGGAGAACCTAAGCTTTAATTTGGATATAAATTTGTCGGCCTCCCTTAAAAAAGTTTAAAGTTATACCCGTCGCTAGAAATAATTTCATTCGTATTTGTGTTTTAATCACAACAATATAGGCTGTCTACCCTGAGTTATGGCCCGTATTTTGACAGTATTTTACGGCGGGCTAAGTGTGCATGGAGGCCGTTTAAGGTATGAAGAAATTGTCTAAATGTAAAAGTCATGTGATTTCCTGAAAGAGGAGAACCTAAGCTTTAATTTGGATATAAATTTGTCGGCCTCCCTTAAAACTTTTAAAGTTATACCCGTCGCTAGAAATAATTTCATTCGTATTTGTGTTTTAATCACAACAATATAGGCTGTCTACCCTGAGTTATGGCCCGTATTTTGACAGTATTTTACGGCGGGCTAAGTGTGCATGGAGGCCGTTTAAGGTATGAAGAAATTGTCTAAATGTAAAAGTCATGTGATTTCCTGAAAGAGGAGAACCTAAGCTTTAATTTGGATATAAATTTGTCGGCCTCCTTAAAAACTTTTAAAGTTATACCCGTCGCTAGAAATAATTTCATTCGTATTTGTGTTTTAATCACAACAATATAGGCTGTCTACCCTGAGTTATGGCCCGTATTTTGACAGTATTTTACGGCGGGCTAAGTGTGCATGGAGGCCGTTTAAGGTATGAAGAAATTGTCTAAATGTAAAAGTCATGTGATTTCCTGAAAGAGGAGAACCTAAGCTTTAATTTGGATATAAATTTGTCGGCCTGCCTTAAAAATTTTAAAGTTATACCCGTCGCTAGAAATAATTTCATTCGTATTTGTGTTTTAATCACAACAATATAGGCTGTCTACCCTGAGTTATGGCCCGTATTTTGACAGTATTTTACGGCGGGCTAAGTGTGCATGGAGGCCGTTTAAGGTATGAAGAAATTGTCTAAATGTAAAAGTCATGTGATTTCCTGAAAGAGGAGAACCTAAGCTTTAATTTGGATATAAATTTGTCGGCCTCCCTTAAATAATTTTAAAGTTATACCCGTCGCTAGAAATAATTTCTTTCGTATTTGTGTTTTAATCACAACAATATAGGCTGTCTACCCTGAGTTATGGCCCGTATTTTGACAGTATTTTACGGCGGGCTAAGTGTGCATGGAGGCCGTTTAAGGTATGAAGAAATTGTCTAAATGAAAAAGTCATGTGATTTCCTGAAAGAGGAGAACCTAAGCTTTAATTTGGATATAAATTTGTCGGCCTCCCTTAAAAACTTTTAAAGTTATACCCGTCGCTAGAAATAATTTCATTCGTATTTGTGTTTTAATCACAACAATATAGGCTGTCTACCCTGAGTTATGGCCCGTATTTTGACAGTATTTTACGGCGGGCTAAGTGTGCATGGAGGCCGTTTAAGGTATGAAGAAATTGTCTTAATGTAAAAGTCATGTGATTTCCTGAAAGAGGAGAACCTAAGCTTTAATTTGGATATAAATTTGTCGGCCTCCCTTAAAAACTTTTAAAGTTATACCCGTCGCTAGAAATAATTTCATTCGTATTTGTGTTTTAATCACAACAATATAGGCTGTCTACCCTGAGTTATGGCCCGTATTTTGACAGTATTTTACGGCGGGCTAAGTGTGCATGGAGGCCGTTTAAGGTATGAAGAAATTGTCTAAATGTAAAAGTCATGTGATTTCCTGAAAGCTTTAATTTGGATATAAATTTGTCGGCCTCCCTTAAAAACTTTTAAAGTTATACCCGTCGCTAGAAATAATTTCATTCGTATTTGTGTTTTAATCACAACAATATAGGCTGTCTACCCTGAGTTATGGCCCGTATTTTGACAGTATTTTACGGCGGGCTAAGTGTGCATGGAGGCCGTTTAAGGTATGAAGAAATTGTCTAAATGTAAAAGTCATGTGATTTCCTGAAAGAGGAGAACCTAAGCTTTAATTTGGATATAAATTTGTCGGCCTCCTTAAAAACTTTTAAAGTTATACCCGTCGCTAGAAATAATTTCATTCGTATTTGTGTTTTAATCACAACAATATAGGCTGTCTACCCTGAGTTATGGCCCGTATTTTGACAGTATTTTACGGCGGGCTAAGTGTGCATGGAGGCCGTTTAAGGTATGAAGAAATTGTCTAAATGTAAAAGTCATGTGATTTCCTGAAAAGAGGAGAACCTAAGCTTTAATTTGGATATAAATTTGTCGGCCTCCCTAAAAACTTTTAAAGTTATACCCGTCGCTAGAAATAATTTCATTCGTATTTGTGTTTTAATCACAACAATATAGGCTGTCTACCCTGAGTTATGGCCCGTATTTTGACAGTATTTTACGGCGGGCTAAGTGTGCATGGAGGCCGTTTAAGGTATGAAGAAATTGTCTTAATGTAAAAGTCATGTGATTTCCTGAAAGAGGAGAACCTAAGCTTTAATTTGGATATAAATTTGTCGGCCTCCCTTAAAAACTTTTAAAGTTATACCCGTCGCTAGAAATAATTTCATTCGTATTTGTGTTTTAATCACAACAATATAGGCTGTCTACCCTGAGTTATGGCCCGTATTTTGACAGTATTTTACGGCGGGCTAAGTGTGCATGGAGGCCGTTTAAGGTATGAAGAAATTGTCTAAATGTAAAAGTCATGTGATTTCCTGAAAGAGGAGAACCTAAGCTTTAATTTGGATATAAATTTGTCGGCCTGCTTAAAAACTTTTAAAGTTATACCCGTCGCTAGAAATAATTTCATTCGTATTTGTGTTTTAATCACAACAATATAGGCTGTCTACCCTGAGTTATGGCCCGTATTTTGACAGTATTTTACGGCGGGCTAAGTGTGCATGGAGGCCGTTTAAGGTATGAAGAAATTGTCTAAATGTAAAAGTCATGTGATTTCCTGAAAGAGGAGAACCTAAGCTTTAATTTGGATATAAATTTGTCGCCCTCCCTTAAAAACTTTTAAAGTTATACCCGTCGCTAGAAATAATTTCATTCGTATTTGTGTTTTAATCACAACAATATAGGCTGTCTACCCTGAGTTATGGCCCGTATTTTGACAGTATTTTACGGCGGGCTAAGTGTGCATGGAGGCCGTTTAAGGTATGAAGAAATTGTCTAAATGTAAAAGTCATGTGATTTCCTGAAGAGGAGAACCTAAGCTTTAATTTGGATATAAATTTGTCGGCCTGCCTTAAAACCTGTTAAAGTTATACCCGTCGCTAGAAATAATTTCATTCGTATTTGTGTTTTAATCACAACAATATAGGCTGTCTACCCTGAGTTATGGCCCGTATTTTGACAGTATTTTACGGCGGGCTAAGTGTGCATGGAGGCCGTTTAAGGTATGAAGAAATTGTCTAAATGTAAAAGTCATGTGATTTCCTGAAAGAGGAGAACCTAAGCTTTAATTTGGATATAAATTTGTCGGCCTCCCTTAAAAACTTTTAAAGTTATACCCGTCGCTAAAAATAATTTCTTTTGTATTTGTGTTTTAATCACAACAATATAGGCTGTCTACCCTGAGTTATGGCCCGTATTTTGACAGTATTTTACGGCGGGCTAAGTGTGCATGGAGGCCGTTTAAGGTATGAAGAAATTGTCTCAATGTAAAAGTCATGTGATTTCCTCAAAAGAGGAGAACCTAAGCTTTAATTTGGATATAAATTTGTCGGCCTCCCTTAAAAACTTTTAAAGTTATACCCGTCGCTAGAAATAATTTCATTCGTATTTGTGTGTTTAATCACAACAATATAGGCTGTCTACCCTGAGTTATGGCCCGTATTTTGACAGTATTTTACGGCAGGCTAAGTGTGCATGGAGGCCGTTTAAGGTATGAAGAAATTGTCTAAATGTAAAAGTCATGTGATTTCCTGAAAGGAGAACCTAAGCTTTAATTTGGATATAAATTTGTCGGCCTTCCTTAAAAACTTTTAAAGTTATACCCGTCGCTAGAAATAATTTCATTCGTATTTGTGTTTTAATCACAACAATATAGGCTGTCTACCCTGAGTTATGGCCCGTATTTTGACAGTATTTTACGGCGGGCTAAGTGTGCATGGAGGCCGTTTAAGGTATGAAGAAATTGTCTTAATGTAAAAGTCATGTGATTTCCTCAAAAGAGGAGAACCTAAGCTTTAATTTGGATATAAATTTGTCGGCCTCCCTTAAAAACTTTTAAAGTTATACCCGTCGCTAGAAATAATTTCATTCGTATTTGTGTTTTAATCACAACAATATAGGCTGTCTACCCTGAGTTATGGCCCGTATTTTGACAGTATTTTACGGCGGGCTAAGTGTGCATGGAGGCCGTTTAAGGTATGAAGAAATTGTCTTAATGTAAAAGTCATGTGATTTCCTGAAGTAGAACCTAAGCTTTAATTTGGATATAAATTTGTCGGCCTCCCTTAAAAACTTTTAAAGTTATACCCGTCGCTAGAAATAATTTCATTCGTATTTGTGTTTTAATCACAACAATATAGGCTGTCTACCCTGAGTTATGGCCCGTATTTTGACAGTATTTTACGGCGGGCTAAGTGTGCATGGAGGCCGTTTAAGGTATGAAGAAATTGTCTAAATGTAAAAGTCATGTGATTTCCTGAAAGAGGAGAACCTAAGCTTTAATTTGGATATAAATTTGTCGGCCTGCCTTAAAACCTTTAAAGTTATACCCGTCGCTAGAAATAATTTCATTCGTATTTGTGTTTTAATCACAACAATATAGGCTGTCTACCCTGAGTTATGGCCCGTATTTTGACAGTATTTTACGGCGGGCTAAGTGTGCATGGAGGCCGTTTAAGGTATGAAGAAATTGTCTAAATGTAAAAGTCATGTGATTTCCTGAAAGAGGAGAACCTAAGCTTTAATTTGGATATAAATTTGTCGGCCTCCCTTAAAAACTTTTAAAGTTATACCCGTCGCTAGAAATAATTTCATTCGTATTTGTGTTTTAATCACAACAATATAGGCTGTCTACCCTGAGTTATGGCCCGTATTTTGACAGTATTTTACGGCGGGCTAAGTGTGCATGGAGGCCGTTTAAGGTATGAAGAAATTGTCTAAATGTAAAAGTCATGTGATTTCCTGAAAGAGGAGAACCTAAGCTTTAATTTGGATATAAATTTGTCGGCCTCCCTTAAAAACTTTTAAAGTTATACCCGTCGCTAGAAATAATTTCATTCGTATTTGTGTTTTAATCACAACAATATAGGCTGTCTACCCTGAGTTATGGCCCGTATTTTGACAGTATTTTACGGCGGGCTAAGTGTGCATGGAGGCCGTTTAAGGTATGAAGAAATTGTCTAAATGTAAAAGTCATGTGATTTCCTGAAGGAGAACCTAAGCTTCAATTTGGATATAAATTTGTCGGCCGCCCTTAAAACTTTTAAAGTTATACCCGTCGCTAGAAATAATTTCATTCGTATTTGTGTTTTAATCACAACAATATAGGCTGTCTACCCTGAGTTATGGCCCGTATTTTGACAGTATTTTACGGCGGGCTAAGTGTGCATGGAGGCCGTTTAAGGTATGAAGAAATTGTCTAAATGTAAAAGTCATGTGATTTCCTGAAAGAGGAGAACCTAAGCTTTAATTTGGATATAAATTTGTCGGCCTCCCTTAAAACTTTTAAAGTTATACCCGTCGCTAGAAATAATTTCATTCGTATTTGTGTTTTAATCACAACAATATAGGCTGTCTACCCTGAGTTATGGCCCGTATTTTGACAGTATTTTACGGCGGGCTAAGTGTGCATGGAGGCCGTTTAAGGTATGAAGAAATTGTCTAAATGTAAAAGTCATGTGATTTCCTGAAAGAGGAGAACCTAAGCTTTAATTTGGATATAAATTTGTCGGCCTCCCTTAAAAACTTTTAAAGTTATACCCGTCGCTAGAAATAATTTCATTCGTATTTGTGTTTTAATCACAACAATATAGGCTGTCTACCCTGAGTTATGGCCCGTATTTTGACAGTATTTTACGGCGGGCTAAGTGTGCATGGAGGCCGTTTAAGGTATGAAGAAATTGTCTAAATGTAAAAGTCATGTGATTTCCTGAAAGAGGAGAACCTAAGCTTTAATTTGGATATAAATTTGTCAGCCTCCCTTAAAAACTTTTAAAGTTATACCCGTCGCTAGAAATAATTTCATTCGTATTTGTGTTTTAATCACAACAATATAGGCTGTCTACCCTGAGTTATGGCCCGTATTTTGACAGTATTTTACGGCGGGCTAAGTGTGCATGGAGGCCGTTTAAGGTATGAAGAAATTGTCTAAATGTAAAGTCATGTGATTTCCTGAAAGAGGAGAACCTAAGCTTTAATTTGGATATAAATTTGTCGGCCTCCCTTAAAAACTTTTAAAGTCATACCGTCGCTAGAAATAATTTCATTCGTATTTGTGTTTTAATCACAACAATATAGGCTGTCTACCCTGAGTTATGGCCCGTATTTTGACAGTATTTTACGGCGGGCTAAGTGTGCATGGAGGCCGTTTAAGGTATGAAGAAATTGTCTAAATGTAAAAGTCATGTGATTTCCTGAAGAGGAGAACCTAAGCTTTAATTTGGATATAAATTGTCGGCCTCCCTTAAAAACTTTTAAAGTTATACCCGTCGCTAGAAATAATTTCATTCGTATTTGTGTTTTAATCACAACAATATAGGCTGTCTACCCTGAGTTATGGCCCGTATTTTGACAGTATTTTACGGCGGGCTAAGTGTGCATGGAGGCCGTTTAAGGTATGAAGAAATTGTCTAAATGTAAAGTCATGTGATTTCCTGAAAGAGGAGAACCTAAGCTTTAATTTGGATATAAATTTGTCGGCCTCCCTTAAACACTTTTAAAGTTATACCCGTCGCTAGAAATAATTTCATTCGTATTTGTGTTTTAATCACAACAATATAGGCTGTCTACCCTGAGTTATGGCCCGTATTTTGACAGTATTTTACGGCGGGCTAAGTGTGCATGGAGGCCGTTTAAGGTATGAAGAAATTGTCTAAATGTAAAAGTCATGTGATTTCCTGAAAGAGGAGAACCTAAGCTTTAATTTGGATATAAATTTGTCGGCCTCCCTTAAAAACTTTTAAAGTTATACCCGTCGCTAGAAATAATTTCATTCGTATTTGTGTTTTAATCACAACAATATAGGCTGTCTACCCTGAGTTATGGCCCGTATTTTGACAGTATTTTACGGCGGGCTAAGTGTGCATGGAGGCCGTTTAAGGTATGAAGAAATTGTCTAAATGTAAAAGTCATGTGATTTCCTGAAAGAGGAGAACCTAAGCTTTAATTTGGATATAAATTTGTCGGCCTCCCTTAAAAACTTTTAAAGTTATACCCGTCGCTAGAAATAATTTCATTCGTATTTGTGTTTTAATCACAACAATATAGGCTGTCTACCCTGAGTTATGGCCCGTATTTTGACAGTATTTTACGGCGGGCTAAGTGTGCATGGAGGCCGTTTAAGGTATGAAGAAATTGTCTAAATGTAAAAGTCATGTGATTTCCTGAAAGAGGAGAACCTAAGCTTTAATTTGGATATAAATTTGTCAGCCTCCCTTAAAAACTTTTAAAGTTATACCCGTCGCTAGAAATAATTTCATTCGTATTTGTGTTTTAATCACAACAATATAGGCTGTCTACCCTGAGTTATGGCCCGTATTTTGACAGTATTTTACGGCGGGCTAAGTGTGCATGGAGGCCGTTTAAGGTATGAAGAAATTGTCTAAATGTAAAAGTCATGTGATTTCCTGAAAGAGGAGAACCTAAGCTTTAATTTGGATATAAATTTGTCGGCCTCCCTTAAAAACTTTTAAAGTTATACCCGTCGCTAGAAATAATTTCATTCGTATTTGTGTTTTAATCACAACAATATAGGCTGTCTACCCTGAGTTATGGCCCGTATTTTGACAGTATTTTACGGCGGGCTAAGTGTGCATGGAGGCCGTTTAAGGTATGAAGAAATTGTCTTAATGTAAAAGTCATGTGATTTCCTGAAGGAGGAGAACCTAAGCTTTAATTTGGATATAAATTTGTCGGCCTCCCTTAAAAACTTTTAAAGTTATACCCGTCGCTAGAAATAATTTCATTCGTATTTGTGTTTTAATCACAACAATATAGGCTGTCTACCCTGAGTTATGGCCCGTATTTTGACAGTATTTTACGGCGGGCTAAGTGTGCATGGAGGCCGTTTAAGGTATGAAGAAATTGTCTAAATGTAAAAGTCATGTGATTTCCTGAAAGAGGAGAACCTAAGCTTTAATTTGGATATAAATTTGTCGGCCTCCCTTAAAAACTTTTAAAGTTATACCCGTCGCTAGAAATAATTTCATTCGTATTTGTGTTTTAATCACAACAATATAGGCTGTCTACCCTGAGTTATGGCCCGTATTTTGACAGTATTTTACGGCGGGCTAAGTGTGCATGGAGGCCGTTTAAGGTATGAAGAAATTGTCTTAATGTAAAAGTCATGTGATTTCCTGAAAGAGGAGAACCTAAGCTTTAATTTGGATATAAATTTGTCGGCCTCAAGTAAAAACATTTAAAGTTATACACGGCGCTAGAAATAATTTCATTCGTATTTGTGTTTTAATCACAACAATATAGGCTGTCTACCCTGAGTTATGGCCCGTATTTTGACAGTATTTTACGGCGGGCTAAGTGTGCATGGAGGCCGTTTAAGGTATGAAGAAATTGTCTAAATGTAAAAGTCATGTGATTTCCTGAAAGAGGAGAACCTAAGCTTTAATTTGGATATAAATTTGTCGGCCTCCTTAAAAACTTTTAAAGTTATACCCGTCGCTAGAAATAATTTCATTCGTATTTGTGTTTTAATCACAACAATATAGGCTGTCTACCCTGAGTTATGGCCCGTATTTTGACAGTATTTTACGGCGGGCTAAGTGTGCATGGAGGCCGTTTAAGGTATGAAGAAATTGTCTAAATGTAAAAGTCATGTGATTTCCTGAAGAACCTAAGCTTTAATTTGGATATAAATTTGTCGGCCTCCCTTAAAAACTTTTAAAGTTATACCCGTCGCTAGAAATAATTTCATTCGTATTTGTGTTTTAATCACAACAATATAGGCTGTCTACCCTGAGTTATGGCCCGTATTTTGACAGTATTTTACGGCGGGCTAAGTGTGCATGGAGGCCGTTTAAGGTATGAAGAAATTGTCTAAATGTAAAAGTCATGTGATTTCCTGAAAGAGGAGAACCTAAGCTTTAATTTGGATATAAATTTGTCGGCCTCCCTTAAAAACTTTTAAAGTTATACCCGTCGCTAGAAATAATTTCATTCGTATTTGTCATTTTATTCACAACAATATAGGCTGTCTACCCTGAGTTATGGCCCGTATTTCGACAGTATTTTACGGCGGGCTAAGTGTGCATGGAGGCCGTTTAAGGTATGAAGAAATTGTCTTAATTTAAAAGTCATGTGATTTCCTGAAAGAGGAGAACCTAAGCTTTAATTTGGATATAAATTTGTCGGCCTCCCTTAAAAACTTTTAAAGTTATACCCGTCGCTAGAAATAATTTCATTCGTATTTGTGTTTTAATCACAACAATATAGGCTGTCTACCCTGAGTTATGGCCCGTATTTTGACAGTATTTTACGGCGGGCTAAGTGTGCATGGAGGCCGTTTAAGGTATGAAGAAATTGTCTAAATGTAAAAGTCATGTGATTTCCTGAAAGAGGAGAACCTAAGCTTTAATTTGGATATAAATTTGTCGGCCTCCCTTAAAACGTTTAAAGTTATACCCGTCGCTAGAAATAATTTCATTCGTATTTGTGTTTTAATCACAACAATATAGGCTGTCTACCCTGAGTTATGGCCCGTATTTTGACAGTATTTTACGGCGGGCTAAGTGTGCATGGAGGCCGTTTAATATGAAGAAATTGTCTTAATGTAAAAGTCATGTGATTTCCTGAAAGAGGAGAACCTAAGCTTTAATTTGGATATAAATTTGTCGGCCTTCCTTAAAAACTTTTAAAGTTATACCCGTCGCTAGAAATAATTTCATTCGTATTTGTGTTTTAATCACAACAATATAGGCTGTCTACCCTGAGTTATGGCCCGTATTTTGACAGTATTTTACGGCGGGCTAAGTGTGCATGGAGGCCGTTTAAGGTATGAAGAAATTGTCTAAATGTAAAAGTCATGTGATTTCCTGAAAGAGGAGAACCTAAGCTTTAATTTGGATATAAATTTGTCGGCCTGCCTTAAAAATTTTAAAGTTATACCCGTCGCTAGAAATAATTTCATTCGTATTTGTGTTTTAATCACAACAATATAGGCTGTCTACCCTGAGTTATGGCCCGTATTTTGACAGTATTTTACGGCGGGCTAAGTGTGCATGGAGGCCGTTTAAGGTATGAAGAAATTGTCTAAATGTAAAAGTCATGTGATTTCCTGAACGAGGAGAACCTAAGCTTTAATTTGGATATAAATTTGTCGGCCTGCCTTAAACATTTTAAAGTTATACCCGTCGCTAGAAATAATTTCATTCGTATTTGTGTTTTAATCACAACAATATAGGCTGTCTACCCTGAGTTATGGCCCGTATTTTGACAGTATTTTACGGCGGGCTAAGTGTGCATGGAGGCCGTTTAAGGTATGAAGAAATTGTCTAAATGTAAAAGTCATGTGATTTCCTCGAGGAGGAGAACATAGGATTTAATTTGGGTATAAATTTCTCGGCCTGCCTTAAACATTTTAAAGTTATACCCGTCGCTAGAAATAATTTCATTCGTATTTGTGTTTTAATCACAACAATATAGGCTGTCTACCCTGAGTTATGGCCCGTATTTCGACAGTATTTTACGGCGGGCTAAGTGTGCATGGAGGCCGTTTAAGGTATGAAGAAATTGTCTTAAAGTAAAAGTCATGTGATTTCCTGAAAGAGGAGAACCTAAGCTTTAATTTGGATATAAATTTGTCGGCCTGCCTTAAAAACTTTTAAAGTTATACCCGTCGCTAAAAATAATTTCATTCGTCATTGTGTTTTAATCACAACAATATAGGCTGTCTACCCTGAGTTATGGCCCGTATTTTGACAGTATTTTACGGCGGGCTAAGTGTGCATGGAGGCCGTTTAAGGTATGAAGAAATTGTCTAAATGTAAAAGTCATGTGATTTCCTGAAAGAGGAGAACCTAAGCTTTAATTTGGATATAAATTTGTCGGCCTCCCTTAAAAACTTTTAAAGTTATACCCGTCGCTAGAAATAATTTCATTCGTATTTGTGTTTTAATCACAACAATATAGGCTGTCTACCCTGAGTTATGGCCCGTATTTTGACAGTATTTTACGGCGGGCTAAGTGTGCATGGAGGCCGTTTAAGGTATGAAGAAATTGTCTAAATGTAAAGTCATGTGATTTCCTGAAAGAGGAGAACCTAAGCTTTAATTTGGATATAAATTTGTCGGCCTCCTTAAAAACTTTTAAAGTTATACCCGTCGCTAGAAATAATTTCATTCGTATTTGTGTTTTAATCACAACAATATAGGCTGTCTACCCTGAGTTATGGCCCGTATTTTGACAGTATTTTACGGCGGGCTAAGTGTGCATGGAGGCCGTTTAAGGTATGAAGAAATTGTCTAAATGTAAAAGTCATGTGATTTCCTGAAAGAGGGGAACCTAAGCTTTAATTTGGATATAAATTTGTCGGCCTCCCTTAAAACTTTTAAAGTTATACCCGTCGCTAGAAATAATTTCATTCGTATTTGTGTTTTAATCACAACAATATAGGCTGTCTACCCTGAGTTATGGCCCGTATTTTGACAGTATTTTACGGCGGGCTAAGTGTGCATGGAGGCCGTTTAAGGTATGAAGAAATTGTCTTAATGTAAAGTCATGTGATTTCCTGAAAGAGGAGAACCTAAGCTTTAATTTGGATATAAAGTTGTCGGCCTCCCTTAAAAACTTTTAAAGTTATACCCGTCGCTAGAAATAATTTCATTCGTATTTGTGTTTTAATCACAACAATATAGGCTGTCTACCCTGAGTTATGGCCCGTATTTTGACAGTATTTTACGGCGGGCTAAGTGTGCATGGAGGCCGTTTAAGGTATGAAGAAATTGTCTAAATGTAAAAGTCATGTGATTTCCTGAAAGAGGAGAACCTAAGCTTTAATTTGGATATAAATTTGTCGGCCTGCCTTAAAAATTTTAAAGTTATACCCGTCGCTAGAAATAATTTCATTCGTATTTGTGTTTTAATCACAACAATATAGGCTGTCTACCCTGAGTTATGGCCCGTATTTTGACAGTATTTTACGGCGGGCTAAGTGTGCATGGAGGCCGTTTAAGGTATGAAGAAATTGTCTAAATGTAAAAGTCATGTGATTTCCTGAAAGAGGAGAACCTAAGCTTTAATTTGGATATAAATTTGTCGGCCTCCTTAAAAACTTTTAAAGTTATACCCGTCGCTAGAAATAATTTCATTCGTATTTGTGTTTTAATCACAACAATATAGGCTGTCTACCCTGAGTTATGGCCCGTATTTTGACAGTATTTTACGGCGGGCTAAGTGTGCATGGAGGCCGTTTAAGGTATGAAGAAATTGTCTAAATGTAAAAGTCATGTGATTTCCTGAAAGAGGAGAACCTAAGCTTTAATTTGGATATAAATTTGTCGGCCTCCCTTAAAAACTTTTAAAGTTATACCCGTCGCTAGAAATAATTTCATTCGTATTTGTGTTTTAATCACAACAATATAGGCTGTCTACCCTGAGTTATGGCCCGTATTTTGACAGTATTTTACGGCGGGCTAAGTGTGCATGGAGGCCGTTTAAGGTATGAAGAAATTGTCTAAATGTAAAAGTCATGTGATTTCCTGGAAAGTGAGACCGTTAGCGTTAGGTTGGATATAAATTTGTCGGCCTTCCTTAAAAACTTTTAAAGTTATACCCGTCGCTAGAAATAATTTCATTCGTATTTGTGTTTTAATCACAACAATATAGGCTGTCTACCCTGAGTTATGGCCCGTATTTTGACAGTATTTTACGGCGGGCTAAGTGTGCATGGAGGCCGTTTAAGGTATGAAGAAATTGTCTTAATGTAAAAGTCATGTGATTTCCTGAAGAGGAGAACCTAAGCTTTAATTTGGATATAAATTTGTCAGCCTCCCTTAAAAACTTTTAAAGTTATACCCGTCGCTAGAAATAATTTCATTCGTATTTGTGTTTTAATCACAACAATATAGGCTGTCTACCCTGAGTTATGGCCCGTATTTTGACAGTATTTTACGGCGGGCTAAGTGTGCATGGAGGCCGTTTAAGGTATGAAGAAATTGTCTAAATGTAAAAGTCATGTGATTTCCTGAAAGAGGAGAACCTAAGCTTTAATTTGGATATAAATTTGTCGGCCTCCCTTAAAAACTTTAAAGTTATACCCGTCGCTAGAAATAATTTCATTCGTATTTGTGTTTTAATCACAACAATATAGGCTGTCTACCCTGAGTTATGGCCCGTATTTTGACAGTATTTTACGGCGGGCTAAGTGTGCATGGAGGCCGTTTAAGGTATGAAGAAATTGTCTAAATGTAAAGTCATGTGTTTTTCCGAGAGAGGAGAACCTAAGCTTTAATTTGGATATAAATTTGTCGGCCTCCCTTAAAAACTTTAAAGTTATACCCGTCGCTAGAAATAATTTCATTCGTATTTGTGTTTTAATCACAACAATATAGGCTGTCTACCCTGAGTTATGGCCCGTATTTTGACAGTATTTTACGGCGGGCTAAGTGTGCATGGAGGCCGTTTAAGGTATGAAGAAATTGTCTAAATGTAAAAGTCATGTGATTTCCTGAAAGAGGAGAACCTAAGCTTTAATTTGGATATAAATTTGTCGGCCTCCCTTAAAAACTTTTAAAGTTATACCCGTCGCTAGAAATAATTTCATTCGTATTTGTGTTTTAATCACAACAATATAGGCTGTCTACCCTGAGTTATGGCCCGTATTTTGACAGTATTTTACGGCGGGCTAAGTGTGCATGGAGGCCGTTTAAGGTATGAAGAAATTGTCTAAATGTAAAAGTCATGTGATTTCCTGAAAGAGGAGAACCTAAGCTTTAATTTGGATATAAATTTGTCGGCCTGCCTTAAAAAGTTTAAAGTTATACCCGTCGCTAGAAATAATTTCATTCGTATTTGTGTTTTAATCACAACAATATAGGCTGTCTACCCTGAGTTATGGCCCGTATTTTGACAGTATTTTACGGCGGGCTAAGTGTGCATGGAGGCCGTTTAAGGTATGAAGAAATTGTCTAAATGTAAAAGTCATGTGATTTCCTGAAAGAGGAGAACCTAAGCTTTAATTTGGATATAAATTTGTCGGCCTGCCTTAAAAATTTTAAAGTTATACCCGTCGCTAGAAATAATTTCATTCGTATTTGTGTTTTAATCACAACAATATAGGCTGTCTACCCTGAGTTATGGCCCGTATTTTGACAGTATTTTACGGCGGGCTAAGTGTGCATGGAGGCCGTTTAAGGTATGAAGAAATTGTCTTAATGTAAAAGTCATGTGATTTCCTGAAAGGGGAGAACCTAAGCTTTAATTTGGATATAAATTTGTCGGCCTCCTTTAAAAACTTTTAAAGTTATACCCGTCGCTAGAAATAATTTCATTCGTATTTGTGTTTTAATCACAACAATATAGGCTGTCTACCCTGAGTTATGGCCCGTATTTTGACAGTATTTTACGGCGGGCTAAGTGTGCATGGAGGCCGTTTAAGGTATGAAGAAATTGTCTTAATTGTAAAAGTCATGTGATTTCCTGAAAGAGGAGAACCTAAGCTTTAATTTGGATATAAATTTGTCGGCCTCCCTTAAAAACCTTTAAAGTTATACCCGTCGCTAGAAATAATTTCATTCGTATTTGTGTTTTAATCACAACAATATAGGCTGTCTACGCTGAGTTATGGCCCGTATTTTGACAGTATTTTACGGCGGGCTAAGTGTGCATGGAGGCCGTTTAAGGTATGAAGAAATTGTCTAAATGTAAAGTCATGTGATTTCCTGTAAGAGTAGAACCTAAGCTTTAATTTGGATATAAATTTGTCGGCCTCCTTAAAAACTTTTAAAGTTATACCCGTCGCTAGAAATAATTTCATTCGTATTTGTGTGTTTAATCACAACAATATAGGCTGTCTACCCTGAGTTATGGCCCGTATTTTGACAGTATTTTACGGCGGGCTAAGTGTGCATGGAGGCCGTTTAAGGTATGAAGAAATTGTCTTAATGTAAAAGTCATGTGATTTCCTGAAAGAGAACCTAAGCTTTAATTTGGATATAAATTTGTCGGCCTCCCTTAAAAACTTTTAAAGTTATACCCGTCGCTAGAAATAATTTCATTCGTATTTGTGTTTTAATCACAACAATATAGGCTGTCTACCCTGAGTTATGGCCCGTATTTTGACAGTATTTTACGGCGGGCTAAGTGTGCATGGAGGCCGTTTAAGGTATGAAGAAATTGTCTTAATGTAAAAGTCATGTGATTTCCTGAAGTAGGAGAACCTAAGCTTTAATTTGGATATAAATTTGTCGGCCTCCCTTAAAAACTTTTAAAGTTATACCCGTCGCTAGAAATAATTTCATTCGTATTTGTGTTTTAATCACAACAATATAGGCTGTCTACCCTGAGTTATGGCCCGTATTTTGACAGTATTTTACGGCGGGCTAAGTGTGCATGGAGGCCGTTTAAGGTATGAAGAAATTGTCTAAATGTAAAGTCATGTGATTTCCTGAAAGAGGAGAACCTAAGCTTTAATTTGGATATAAATTTGTCGGCCTCCCTTAAAACTTTTAAAGTTATACCCGTCGCTAGAAATAATTTCATTCGTATTTGTGTTTTAATCACAACAATATAGGCTGTCTACCCTGAGTTATGGCCCGTATTTTGACAGTATTTTACGGCGGGCTAAGTGTGCATGGAGGCCGTTTAATGTATGAAGAAATTGTCTAAATGTAAAAGTCATGTGATTTCCTGAAGGAGGAGAACCTAAGCTTTAATTTGGATATAAATTTGTCGGCCTCCCTTAAAAACTTTTAAAGTTATACCCGTCGCTAGAAATAATTTCATTCGTATTTGTGTTTTAATCACAACAATATAGGCTGTCTACCCTGAGTTATGGCCCGTATTTTGACAGTATTTTACGGCGGGCTAAGTGTGCATGGAGGCCGTTTAAGGTATGAAGAAATTGTCTAAATGAAAAAGTCATGTGATTTCCTGAAAGAGGAGAACCTAAGCTTTTATTTGGATATAAATTTGTCGGCCTCCATTAAAAACTTTTAAAGTTATACCCGTCGCTAGAAATAATTTCATTCGTATTTGTGTTTTAATCACAACAATATAGGCTGTCTACCCTGAGTTATGGCCCGTATTTTGACAGTATTTTACGGCGGGCTAAGTGTGCATGGAGGCCGTTTAAGGTATGAAGAAATTGTCTTAAAGTAAAAGTCATGTGATTTCCTGAAAGAGGAGAACCTAAGCTTTAATTTGGATATAAATTTGTCAGCCTCCCTTAAAAACTTTTAAAGTTATACCCGTCGCTAAAAATAATTTCATTCGTATTTGTGTTTTAATCACAACAATATAGGCTGTCTACCCTGAGTTATGGCCCGTATTTTGACAGTATTTTACGGCGGGCTAAGTGTGCATGGAGGCCGTTTAAGGTATGAAGAAATTGTCTAAATGTAAAGTCATGTGATTTCCTGAAAGAGGAGAACCTAAGCTTTAATTTGGATATAAATTTGTCGGCCTCCTTAAAAACTTTTAAAGTTATACCCGTCGCTAGAAATAATTTCATTCGTATTTGTGTTTTAATCACAACAATATAGGCTGTCTACCCTGAGTTATGGCCCGTATTTTGACAGTATTTTACGGCGGGCTAAGTGTGCATGGAGGCCGTTTAAGGTATGAAGAAATTGTCTCAAAGTAAAAGTCATGTGATTTCCTGAAGAGGAGAACCTAAGCTTTAATTTGGATATAAATTTGTCGGCCTCCTTAAAACTTTTAAAGTTATACCCCTCGCT
>JAQQFT010000141.1:0-42205 GCA_029582265.1 Zoroaster sp. YZ-2022
CACTGTACTTGTGTGATAACCACACTTATCTGCATATGGTAGGCCTCACCTGGGTTGCTACATTGTAAGTATATGGATTACATCTCGTAGGTGTCCGGACAGTGGCATAGTGATGGATCTTTCAGTTTAGATGTCGTTGCAAAAAATACATGTAAATTCCCCTTTCCCTATTTATTACTGTACAAATTAGTAAAAATCTGTGCAGACTCTTTTCTTGAAGGCTAAATGACCAGAGTAATCCAATAGTAATCCTTAAATACGTACATGAATAAGTAATCTGTACGTACAAAGTTTTAACCAGTATCACTGCAGATACATATTATTGTTATTATAATTTTTTACCATGTCCTATACACTTCCATATTTTATGTCTAAAACCTCACATAGAACAAATACAAAACATGTTAGGAATGCGACCAACAGTTTACACTATTTTCATTTCTCTCAATACATGCTTGATCAAATCTTATTCACATTAGTGACTACTTTTTTATATTAATGCCTTCATGCCTCCATGGTTCATGAGACTGATCCGCAATTATGCAACAGGGACCTTGACTCTCAAGGCTTGCCAAGCATTCTCCCCACTCCTACCAGCAGTGGCCCAGGGCATTTGGCTTGAATTAACCCAGGTACAATCAACACCGCAAACAATCCAATACCTCTCTCTCTCTCCGGTAGGTCGTATTTATCGAGCTCCAGGAAACAGTAGATTTTTGTGAGATTTACGCATCTTACGGTTACAAATTTTATATTAATCTTACTCTTATTGTTCATACATCATACAGGGTGTAATTTCAAATTGTCAGGTTTAACCGTGTTTTCGTGTTTTTTCTGGGTTCTTTTTTTTCACCCTTGTCGTTTTGGTGGCTTTGCTGGTCACCATGGCCAGTCAGGCGCAACGGCCCTGGCTGAAATCAGCCATGTGAGCAAGGGTGGTGAACGTTTCTATTGTTCCTGGTAATAAAGCCCACTTACCAGGACAATGGAATCGTGTTCAAACGCTGGACACAGTCTCCGTACGCCAATATCTCATTTCACTGGTTAACCAAATTTCCAAATGCACAAGTGTTATCAGGCTTCCAGGATTTCAAACGGTCGAATAGTTAGTGCATATCTTGAGCTCGAGGGAGGCTGTCGTCGAGGCTGTTCCAAAACGGACTGACCCACGATGGCAGCTTCATCGAGCTCAAACCCACATCGGGTCCAGCCAACCACCCGGTTCACGCGCTTTCAATGTTTATCCAGATCCTGAACACGGTACTGGGATACACAACCCTGTCATCTTTCTGCAAAGTGGTGTCTCAGGTAAGGTCCATTCCCCTGGGTTTCAAGGGAAAACATCTGTCACATATCATGTCGTTCAGGCGGCAAGTGCATGTTCTTTCTTAAACCTGAATACGTCACTCCGCCTGAGCACATATACATATCTTGTATTTAGGCACACATTATCGCGTGTTTCTGTCGACGGAGTCGGTACGTTGTTCATGCGGTGAGTACGGCCACACTTTAGCCGTGCTTGTAAGAAACAGGGAACCGATGACATTGACAAAAAACGAGACCAACCCCTTAAACCCACCACCCACCTTCGTCCATAACCGCCACCAACCAAAAATCCGATCCTAAACACCTCACCCTAAGTCTCCAAAAACCTGGTCCGTTGATTCCGTAGGGGATGCGGATCGTGCGGGGCCCTCGGGTGTTCGAACCGCTGCAGGGTTCTGGGGGCCTTCGGCCTCTGTCGGGGCCGCCTGTGTGAAGGCTGGACATGCCGCGCCGGTGTTTCGGGGGTGCTTCAACCGGAAGGTGCCTCATGAAGCGGCTGGTGCGGGTCCAAGCGCGTCGGCCTCTCGTTCCTGGCGGGAGCCCAACAGGGTTGGGCCCCTCGTCCGGGGCGCGGAGGCTCGGCTCAGTGCGGGCGGCTCGGCGGGGTCTGTGGGGCCTTCGTTGCCCGCGGTTTCTCCGGCGTCTGAGGCTCCTGCGCCGTCCAGTGGCCCCCTGCGTCATCCGCGGCCCCATCCCTCCCCTTCCCTCCCACCAACTCCCACCTACCCTTTCTCCCTCCAACCTTCTTCCGGCCTCTTCAACCTATCCACACACCCCATCCAAAATTCTGGTTGCTCTGTTCAGATCGCCACCTCCACCATCTAGACTTTTTTTCTGATGTCGTCTCAAAAGGAAATCTTCCACTCTAATCCTCCTTCCTACAAATACTTCAGTTCTCACCCTCTAAAAACACCCTCTCCTCCACATTTAAACTTGTGAAGAAGGTGGCGATGCCCATGACAGTCGACTCCTTCCATCACCCAAGTCCCAACCAAGTCCTTAATTCATTAATCCTCCTTGTCTCCACCCCTGCCTCGTCGACGAACGACCAAGATGACATGTGGGAAGACAGTCAGACTACTGGAAGACGAGGCGGTGCCTGATTGCCTTCTCCAACACAAAAAAGGTCCTCTGCTTCTAAAGAGCGCTCATGAATTTCTTTGGCCCTCCATAAAAATCGAAAAAACCCCATCGAGGTGGGCCAAGAGATTCACTGCTAATGCCCGGACTTGTGAAACAACTCAAACCGCTACGCAGCAACCCACTCTCAACAGAGGCCTACAACAACGCGTGCAAACCAAGCTGATCAAGACTTTAGATAAATGATTTTCTTTTGCTTTTCTTTTATGAGAAAGTCTTGATTAGTTTGGTCGCAATGACACTGTCACTGATTTCCTGGAACACAGGCGGCTGTTCAATGCCAACCAAAAAATGCCGCCATACACATGCTTATTTTGAAAAATTTCTTTCCCTTTTCCGACATAGTGCTCCTGCAGGAGACTTATAACCTTACTGGAAATAAGCTCCTGCTGGAGCCTATAGTCTCATTTACCCTATCTCTTCCCTTCCAACTCTTATGGCTCTGGGCAACTACATCAGTTAATAATAAAATTCTTAGAAATTATTTTCAAATCTTAACATTTTCCAGGACATCTTCTTTATACAAAAACTAAATCCAAGGTGAAACCTCTTTTCCACATTTATAATATTTTAGCACCAGAGCGACTCTCTTGCTTTTGTGAAGTCTTTAATTCTTTCTCAAAACATTTATCCTCTTGTGACAGTGACGGTGTCGTTGTGGTCGGAGGAAAGACTTTTAACTGCACGGAAAATCCTGCATTGGACCGTCTGCATGCGCCCACCGAGCGTAGATCCAGAGTTTCAGCAGCTCTCAAGCGAAACTGTTATGACTCTCTCTGTGATGTTTGGCGTAGACTGAATCCCTCAGAACAAACAATTTACCTGGTTGCGAATAACCCTTCCAGGGATTGTGGTGTTTCAGCTGTGTATAGATCGTTTGTATCTTCATCCTGATATGTTATCCTCATTCATTCGTGCAGCACAATAACAATTGTCTTCTCTCTGATCATCCGCTATTTCTTTAAAATTCAACTACCCTCGGCTAATCTCTGGGTAGCGCCTACTGGGCATTTTAATAGCATTCAATTCTTCAGGATGAAGGCATACAAACAAATTACATAACTTGTTTCTGGGAGAATGGCGTCAAAACAAATCCGATTTCTAATTTAGTTGTGGGACTTGGCAAGTCCCACATCAAAATAATTATCTCAAATGTTTTCAAAAAAAGTCTTGCTTCCGAGAGAACGCGAAGCTCTTTTAAAATAAATCGGACTATTGACGACCTTCAGTCTGCGCCGGAAATCACACCGGAGACCAGGCAGGTCCTCTTTAGAAACAAAAAAGAAAAACTAATTCCCATCTTAAAAATCGAGCGCAGGGCGCCCTTATCAGGTCGAGATTCAAACATGTCAGCGAGGTCGATACCTCCTCTTCTTCACTTTTTAATCTTGAAAATCTAAATCCGTTCTAACTATCTCCAGAACTTCCGTTTGGATTCTGGAGAAATTACTCAAAATATCTCCACATACAAAAATCAATGTATCAAATTTCTACAAAAACCTCTATTCTAAAAAAACTCGACCTGGATGAGGGGGCGCCCATGAAAACATTTTAAGGGACCTGCCTCTCTGTCTTTGATCCTGTAGAGGCAGAGGACCTGAAACGTCCTCTGTCTCTAGAGAATGGGAACATTAGCTGTTAGCCAACTTATGCAAGGATAAAACGCCTGGCCTGGAACGGCCTGTCTGGTAAATTTCTATCAAACTTTTGGAATATTCTAAAACGACCTACTTTCTGTTTGCAGAATTATTCTTTCTCACCGGCGGGCTTCCTCGTTCGTTCAGGAGTGGCGGTAGTAATTAGCAGCGTCAGTGAGGATCAGGACCTACTGCGTCCCTCGACGTTCAAATCCATGACAACGTAGGTTCTGATAAGGGACATCATCGAATATGCCAATGAAAAATGATGTCCCTTTAGCGTAGCTGTGGTGGACAACCCTCGGGATCAGCAAAAGCGTTCGATAAAAGTTGATCGCGACCACCTCTTCGACACCATGAGAGCTAATGGGCTCGGAGACCGTTTCTCGACTACATAAAATCCTGTACAGCGGTTCCATGGAGAGTTTGGTCAAAATCTCAGGTTCTCCTTGACGGCCCCTTCCGCTGAAGGAGAGAAGTAGCGCATCCGTCAGGGCTGCCCACTCGGACCGTTGCACCGGATTGTTATTGAACCTTTCTCAAATCGCCTAGCGGGCGAAGTCGGGGACGACGGTTTCGAACACCCGACGCTGACGTCTCTGCTCGCGTGTCTGCGTATGCAGATGATGTCTCCGTTTTGTCATTTTCCGAATCCGCGGCTTTGACGCGATCAAAAGATTACTACGGCGATCTCTTTGCTCGGCGCCTCTGCCGCGCGCGCCTAAATACGAGAGAAAATCCCCAGCAGGGGTTGTGGGCGGATCTTGGATCGGACGAGGCGACCGGCCGCTTAATTTTTTCATGGAATGACGATGGCCTGTCGTCTCGGGAGTTCACTTAGAAACACCAAAACATACACACTCGACAAAAAAACTGGACCATTGTAAAAACCGATTATCCGAATCCTCGCTGGTTGGTCTGGTATCTCGACCCTCCCTTTCTTTTAAGGAGAGTCTTGATTGCCAAACCAGCCAGCCGCATCAAAAGCTTTTCATTGTCTGGCGGCACTACGTCCGCCAGACGATTTCCAGTGAACTCCAACGGCGGCTGGTTGATTTCGTCTGGTCCAACAAGAGACACCGCCTAAAGAGCAAATTGTGTATCAGAAACCTGACAAAGGGGGTTCGGCCTTGTTAACCTCTACAGGCACGAGTTCTCACCTTAGATTAACGCGTCTCTTTCTGTTACCTTTAAAGGTAATTCTCATTCCTCTTTTGTTTTCTCTCAAATCACCTCCGTCGCTACAAAAAACTAAATTATGACTTCCATCTCTTCCATTTGAAGACAGACCCCCTTTTGGACATTGGATTACCTTCTTTTATGGTGAGATCATGCGTGCCTGGAGAGGTTGTCTGGAGCTCGGTTAGAAATAATACACGACCAGTCAGCCATGTCATTAATTTTACCCATAAATATACCCATAAATATTCCTTTAATTCAAAATGCAACTGACGATGGCGTATCCTCTCTGAGCGGCTCTCGACACGGGGTCGGCCTGTGAGGGATCTTCTCAACTTCACTTCCGGATCGTGGCACCAGCCCAATCGACATCATCTCCTCTTCTAGTACATCTCGGTCCTCCATCTTCGACTTTCAAAACCAGCTTTCTCTCGATGCACACGATACTCATATCAGACTGTTCCCTCTCCATTCGACGAGAGGGTTTCACCTACCCGTCTTCTGCAAAGCTACAAAATGTTCCATCTAAAACCAGATCGTCCCCTCAACGTCATTCATCACTGAACTTGGACAATGCCATTCCTCGCAAATTCAGTCCAAAACGATCTACAATGTCATAAACACAAAATCTCAAATTTCGCATCCTTCCACAGAAACATCAACACTGGCATCAAAACGGAGTCCTGACAGCAACACAAACAGGTACAATGGAATAAGATCTACAGTCCCCCAACTTCCAAAGAGAGAGGGGGACCGCCAATATAAACTACTACACAACATCCTACCGTCACCCAAGTTCTACATCATCTCAACCCGGCCATCTCTTCAACATGTGGATGGTGTGAGACAAGGGACGATTCTGCCATCCATCATTCAATCACGTGTCCTCTGTTCAACCTCCTCTTCAACTGTCTCCACAGTCTTCTTCACCGGCTTTTTCCTGTTCTCATTTGAATCTTTGACCTCTCACTGGGCCTTGCATCCCATGTGCTAAGGGGCCGCAATAGAGAGGCGGTGCGCCTGTCAAAACTACCTTATCGTCAGTTGCAAATTTGGTTGGGCATTTACAATCTTTACAGAACATCTAATTTTGTCGACCTCTGTTAATTTTCGGTACATCGCATCAAAACAAAATACATTTTTGAATACAACTACTTTAAGCTTGTCAATAATGATGATGAATTTCTTAAAAATGGAATTATAAATAATACTTTGTTCATCATCATTAATGACAAGCCTGATGCATGTGGAACGATTTTAAACCCGGTAGAATTACTTAAATTGTTCCTCCTTCCGATTTCCTCTTTTCTTTCTCTTTCTCTCTTATCTCTGAAGCCACTGGGAGTGGGATATAAGGCCCACACCAGTAACGCCAGTGGCTTCCCCACCCTCAGGGGGAACCACGGTGGGTTCGGCTCACGCCAAAAAACGTGTTTCAGCTGCAACCTCCGCACCCTGGAACCCTTTCCTCTTCTTTCTTTCTTTTCTTGTATTTCTTTTTTCTGAGGAGCTTTATACTTATATTGGTGTAAAGTATTTACTTATTCATTTGTATTTAAAATATGTATTGTATCTGTACACTAAAATATTATTGTTTCTATTACATGTTTATATGTACCGAATATTTGGTCTTTTCTGTTTACTTAAAAAGTACTAATGTTTTCCAAATTGCAAATGTTCTGTATTAATCTACTATTCTTTATTGTAAAATTTGACTTTGTTTTTGAATTGAACAACAAAGAATCTTACCATTGAAAAGTCAAAAGTCTCTCTCTCTCTCTCTCTCTCTCTCTCTCTCTCTCTCTCTCTCTCTCTCTCTCTCTCTCTCTCTCTCTCTCTCTCTCTCTCTCTCTCTCTCTCTCTCTCTCTCTCTCTCTCTCTCTCTCTCTCTCTCTCTCTATATATATAAAGCCTCACCCAAGAAGTTTTGCCATCATTACCGATATTAATGTTTGTACCCATCCTTTCATCTCCCCCACTAACATCAGCATGTTGATCTATTTCAGAGCCAGCTACTTATTATGTTTGTCTCCCTGTGAGGTTTTGAACAGTCTAAAAGCCAAGGAATTTGGACATTACGATTGATGTTTTTCCTCAGTAAAGAGTTTAGTTTAGAATTATCATATAAGTGTTTTGGAGAGGACAAAAGCTAGAATAAAATTCATATGTATATTGATGAGATATACACAGTATATTGCAATAAACAAGATGCATAGAAAAAAGTTATTAGTAATGATTCTGTACTCTGTAATTCATTACAAAACAAATATTTTACAGGTGCCCCGATAATTGTAGCCTATTAACAAAATATTGCTCAGTTGACAATTAATCTTGTAAACTTAAACAATAATATAATGATACATTTAGATTATTATAAACGTTCACATCTGATTATCATTATAACAACAAAATTATTAGTAGTATCAATAAAAGACAAATTTTATAGTCCTTTCAAAAGTGAAAATATTTGCACAAAATCGTTGGTTAGAATCAACAAATTTTCTCACGTTAGCTTGAGGCCCTCTTTAACTTATTGCCGTATAAATGTATTCTCATATAAAATGTATTCTCAAATAACTAAAAATTGTTGGTAGTCAATACAATTAATGTTTTTTAAAACAACGTTGTTAGATTGTTTGATACATCCTATTAAAAATGTTGTTTTATATCAAGAGAGAGGTGTAGTTTTTGGACAGAGTTTAAGTCTGGTTCCCATTTACAATGCCTGGAAGCAACAAGAGACGTGCGGGTGTAGCAGACTACTTTTTGGTTAACGGTACAGAATTAAGTAATGTCTAAAACCTATTGGTTTTGTAGATATTAATTATATTAATAACTATACTGAAAAAAATTTCTGTTAGAAGTACTTTCTATAGGCTTATTAGAGAAAACAGCAATTGGTCCGAGCAACTCAAAGCATTAATGAAATTTTAGGGATCTTTCTCAAAACATATGCGAGCACATTATTATTGTTAGTTTCCGTAGGTTAGGAATTATTTCTATATGTATGTATTTTTAATTATTGGATATTTTTCCCAGAATTGGAAGTCTTAAAACTGATCCCGTTGGTGCATTGTATTGACACTATTAATGTTTGGTATCTCGGATCTTTACGTGAGGTAGCAAGTCCGTCTTTGACAAAACAGTCGCAACAAGTGTTTTTGGACGATGCTTAGCATTTAAAAAACAAAACAAAAAACAAAACAAAAATAGCTTTAAAACGATTACTAAAACTAACGTTTCAGCAAGTCTATCACATTTTAGGGAAACTTATATTCTTTTTCCAACAGGACAAATACAGTCAGGCTAAGTACTCCAGATGGTGTACCGAAAATTAGCTGGATCGGACTCATAGGCCTAGTACCTTAATAACAGTTGGATATTAAACGTGTTAAATCAGGTATTTCTAGCGTTGCACCTATGCAGTCCATGCAGCACGAATACATTTTAGTAGGGCCATCATACCGCTGAAGCCGTGTCAAGCTTTCCAAAGAAGAGCAAAATGATGACGATGATTGTTTAGTAATGTCAATATATCATTTTCTTCACAAAAATAACATGGGTCCCATGCCCCTCAGAGTTTCCTAGCGCGGTTGTACTTTATTCTAATAGAAATAATGTTTTAAAAATATTAAAATGGGAAAGCTACCACTCTGATAATATTTGGCCACTCTGATAATACTCACCATAAGCCTTATAGCATACTGCACCATGACGAGTCAGTGTTTTTGTTTAATAACATAAAAAGGCTGTTTAACCCTTATTATTTTCTTTTAATAACCTCTTTTTAATAATATTTATCTAATAATTTTCTTGTTTAATTTTATTTGACATTAATCCACTTTTTACATCGATCCACAATTTGTTTCAATATTGTCCATCTTTTATTTTAATACTATTATTGTCATTTTCATCATATTTCTTTTAAAATTAACCTTAGAACACACAACCTCTTTTACCCTTCTTAAATCAGATTTTACAACTTATAAAATAAATAAATCATACAACATATCTAACATTAAATATTTATATCCACAACCTCTATATTGTAAAAAATAAAATTTCTTCCTTTCGTGCCGAGTTTAACAAAAGTTCGAATCTTATAATCAGTCGTCACCCTCATTCCTACGCTTTCACTTCTTGAAATAGTTTAATCCATTTGTCCACGGTGACAGAATTAACGTTTTTGCATATCGTGAGATATGTTTACAGCTAAAACAACCTTATGTTTATTTATAATCAAAACTACATAATCAACGTATACATCTAGTATTTACGACCCTTTGAGGTAAGCCGTTTTGGTGATTGAAGGACCCGTTTCATGACTCCAGTACAACCGAAAGTTGATCAGTTGTGTTAAGCACGTAGCATCTCGATGGTAGATCGTCTGGGTTTTGCGAGGATTGTTGTGTTGCATTAGGCTATAAGGACCCTGATCATACCGGATGAACAGCAAGTATAGCATGTGCTAAATTTTGGGAATCGGTCGTCGCTCATCATGAAATATAACTTGGACAGAGTCTTCATTTGAGATGATGCTATTTCAATTCCAGGCGGTAACAGGACTTGGACAGAGTCTGATTTAGATGATGCTAGTATTTCAATTCCAGGCGGTAACAAGACTGGCTGGACAGAGTCTGATTTAGGATGATGATATTTCAGTTCCACCAGGCGGTAACAAGACTTGGACAGAGTCTGATTTAGATGATGATATTTCAGTTTCAAAGTGGTAACAAGACTTGGACAGAGTCTGATTTAGATGATGATATTTTTAGTTCCACCAATTAGGCGGTAACAAGACTTGACAGAGTCTGGATTTATTAGATGATGCTATTGTCAGGCTATTTCGAAACAAGATTTACTGGGTATTTTGACGTTTCCTGCAACTCGAACCCCAACCAACAAGTCATACATGGAAAAATCGATGACTTATCTCAATGTAAAGCCACTTGAGGCACTCAACACCTCAATAAAGAAAAGGACGAAGATCTTAATGAAGGATGGTCAACTACTTTCAACACTTGGAGACAGTCCTGCACCCAGGCAAAAATGCATGAGGAAACTAAGTATGAATGATATCAGCTTATGTCAAGACGAGTTCGTCAGTATTAATGAGCCCGCTAACAAAGGAAATTTTATAATTGAACAAATACGCCGGCATCGCCTTGATTTCGAATCAAGATGTTTTTTACATTGATCTAGTAATTTACGGTCACACAGTCTGTAAAGAAGTACATGGATGAAGGTCTACGGTGTGTCGTTGTCGCGGTCAGTAACCGGTGTGTCAAGCTAGTAAGGCAGGGTAACCACAGCGTTGACCACGGGAACACAGGGATACCGCTCGTCTTTACAACTAAGCTCGACGGAGAGCATCGGTTGGATGGACAAATTCTTTTTTCCTAAACTGCTGGGGATTACATGCTCACAGAATAGTGTTATCAATCTGCCGGGCAACGTGGGACATGAAACAAGTAGTATGAACGGTATGACAGCAGAATTTCAGGTTGGTTTTGTTTTGAAAATTATTAAGGCCTTTAATGTCTATAATCATTTATCGTGCATGTATTTGAACCTCTTAAAGCTTCTTCAGTGGCGTAAATATGGAGGCATGGGGGAACGTACCCTCCTCCAGCGTTGGAGGTCCATGTCCCGGGTGCCCCATTCAGAATTTTGAAAAAATAGGTCCCTTTATCTGAGACAAGAGAAAAAGTAGTGCACCCCTAGTGTCCCCTGGAAAACTGGACCTTAGTTACGCCACTGAGCTCTTTTGGCATGAATGTATTTTTACATGTATTTGTTATTTTCAAAGTTTAAATACTGCTATTAAAATCTTGCTACAACAGTAAACAGTAAATATACCCACGATTAATCTCATTTCTTGGTAAATTGTCACTGCAAAATCGTTAATCTCGCAATTTTTTTTTGGAGAAATATGTATTTGAGAAACATTATTTGTTTACTCCTTCTCTCAAAACAAAGTCTCAGATAAGAAAAACTGTCATCTTTTATTGCCAAACTATCATTCAAATCATGTCATGTTTATCGTTTATATGACACATTTTGTAGGCAATTAAACAATGAAAACGGGAAATTTGTGTATGTTTGTAATTTGATATTATTTTGTTCTCACAGAGCTAGGAATTTCAGAAGTGATGACATATCTATTTCGTACGGACATTTCTCCTCCAATTTAGGAAATCAAACTTTTCAAACGTCCATATTGGGAAGGTACAAATTGAAACAAAATTGATCGCTGTCATTTATCAAATAATATTACACAACATGTCACGTGTTGTCAATCATGTATTGTCATTACTGCAGGATGATTTTTGTTTTACCCACCCTCTTCAGCATATATTGAAGTTATATAATACAAACCTTACCCCAAATCTCTTGTAGCATGTTATATTGAAGTTATAATGAACCTTACCTCCTCTTAGCATATACTGAAGTTATATAATGAACCTTAATTGTGGAATGTAAACCAGACGGAGAGTCAAATGAAAGTCGTAATACAAAATAGCAATGGACAGTCAATGTCGTAGCTATAACACATATCCTCTGCCGTCAAGGGCAAACAAATTGTTGAGTTGAGCGTTCCCTCCAGTGAAAAATAATTATATTTGAAGGGGTCGGTTTGTCGGATTTTTTTTTTTTTCCTTGTCATTTTAAGATTTTTAAGATTTCCGGCATTTAAATGCATTGGAACTGAAACCATATACCATGTTTGTCAAAGACAATGATCTAGAAGCATGCACAAGTACCAAAAGAATAAAAGATATCACACATTCAACTTTATAATACCGTAATTCAACAACTTTATTTCAACATTTACATATTTGTTTCTAGCACTTTGTACGTTCTTAACAACTTTATGCATCCCATTGGTTGACATACATGATATTAAGACAATTGTATAACCTATCAGCAAGGAATCTTTTGCTTCAGAATAAAAAGTATCCTAAGTATTTTTGTTGTACTTCTTCGCTGTGATTGACACAGCAATTCATCCACATATTGCGTGCAATGCTCATCATGCAACATGTGAGGCCATTCGATTTGAAAACGTGGAGATCGGGTCGCAATCGTTGACACACGTATGCAGTGTGGGGAAGCCAGTGCACAAACGTGAGGGGCCATTTGATTTTGAGAAACGTAGATTGAGTCGCAATCATTGAAACAGACGTACAGTGTGAGGAGCCACAGTGCACAACGTGTGAGGGCCATTTGATTTTGAAAACGTGTATTTGAGTCGCAATCGTTGACATACAAAAAAACAGTGCGCGAAGCCAGTGGAAAACATGTAACGGACCAGTCTGATTGAAAACGTGTAGATTTGAGTTCGGCAGTGCACCATGTGAGGTTGAGCTATTCGATTTGAAAACATGTAGATTGAAAGTTCAGGTACCGGGTAAATACCGGTAAAAAAGGGAAAATTTCACAAATCAAACGTATTAGTATTTTTATACACAGAAACATTGGTAAGTTTCATTAAGAAAATAGGCCGATGAATGACGGGGAAAAAAAAAAAAACCCGACCCGAGATTTCAGCACTTTTGGGTCGGTACGGTGGAGGGCAACTCAACATAGTTTTGTTTTGTTTGGCCCTAACAGCTACTGAATTTCCGCATACATGAATCACAAGGTGTCAAGTAAATTTTTATAAACATAAGCTAGTAATTTTATTTTTAAAAGAGACTTTTAAGACATGTTTAAACATCAACATAGTGATGAAACACTTTGAAATGGGATGTTGGTGACATTTGAACTTCAGGTCTTGATATATTTTCTTTGTACATTTTCCTTCGGAACAGGGATCGGAATTTTACAAGTGCAGCAGCTGTGTGTGAACTAGAAGAGAAATTTCATAACAACAAAAACGAAGAGGACAAGAAAGGAGATAGTGGCCTGAAAGACTGGGTTCACATAGAACAAGTCATGTAAGTAAATTGAATTAACTACATCTGTATGATGTAATCGTTTACCTATACCCAACTATATGCCACAAATATAAATAAAATATAAATAAAACAACATTTTGGTCATGAAGGCCGGCGTATCATGGGATCGGCTGGGATAGTGGTGCAAAATTTGATTTTGAGTCTGCTAAACAAAAAATTATTGTGCGCCATTCAGCGAATATTCAAATACTGATACGGCTTCTGAACGTGCAATAACATTTTTAATAACTTGAATTAACCATTTTATTCACTTGGTATTGGAGGTTATGTTCCAGACAGTGGTGTACAACATGACACTCAGCATAATAGCATCACATTGCTACTGGCTGTAGAATACAAATGTGGCATTGATTCATTAAAATTCTCTATATTTCTTGCGTTTCTGAATTATTCCCCTGGCTACGTACAAAATTGCCGATAACAATAACATAAAAGTCAAACAAATTTCAACAGAAATGTTGAAACTGTAAAGTCACATGTTGATAAACGCTTTCAAGGATATTCAGTTCCAATGCAAAGTCTATGAAATTTTGTTTATTAACCCTCCAGGCTAGAGCGCAAAACAATACTATATTAAACGACAGAATGCAATGAGACAATGTTCCCAAAGAGCATGCGTCACCATAATCATAGATGGGATGGACCAGAGAAAACCTGATGTTCCTCATCTGGTAATCTGCGACAAGCGCCACGCAAACATCTGGCGTTGACTCAGAACACACATGGGTGAGTAAATGCTGCGTTGTTCACAGGGCTTAGTTTCACCATCTATGGTTTCATCAATCCTGAGGATTAGAACTGAAACAGACAGTTTGTGAATGGGTTGACTGTAAATCATTCGCGGATCGCCCACATGAGATAAAATCCATAATGATTTCGCAATGCTTTTTAAGGTTTATGAAAAGAGAAATGTTTCGTGATGGTTAAGCTCTCTCTATCTGATATTACAGACATACCGTAATAATAATGTGGATTCTATATATAGCGCACTTATCCACCAAACTGCAGTGCTCAAGGCGCATTACTATTAAAAAACCCTGCTCATCAGGCTCATAAATCATTCCTCCCGAAACCATCTCAGCTCCCCGTGGAGTACATAGCTCAATTGCTGCCATTACAGCGCATATAGGGCTAATCAAACACAACAACCAACTCTGCCCTCACAGGTATCCAGCCATTTACCCCTGGGTGGAGAGAAGCAATTATGGTAAAGTGTCTTGCTCATGATTATCGAGTATTGCGGGTTAGGATTCGAACCTACATTCTGACGACCAAAGCTCATCAGAACACAAATCCGATGCACTAAACTGCTCGACCATGGCACTCGTATCAAACCATTAGACACTCTATAGATACATATTTCAGTGCAATAATATAATTTACATTACTTTTGTACAGGTGCCATCGTGCATACAAACGTTCCGAGTGGAAAAATTCCCTTTAGCTTTACATATAGATAATGAGGCAGCTTTCACGATCCCAACCTGACAATAAATGTTGCTTTTGCGGGCGCTGTATCTGAACAGACAATATCTGGGAAGAACCCTGGAATGTTCAATTGGATAACTCGTTTCAGAGAAACAAAACAGGCACGTGGTATGTTTTATGTCACTTCTTGTGGAGTACGGAATATTTACAGAGGTAAGTGTTATAATGTATCGCTTTTTACAGTCGATAACAATTATAGTAGTTAAAAGTAAAACAGTTTTAGTTACTGATTTGTTCTCAGAGGATATATATATATATTTTCTTTTTGTTTATGAACCGTTATATATATATATATATATATATATATATATATATATATATATATATATATATATATATATATATATATATATATATTACATACGACAAATTCGGGGAGACATTTCGTGGTTAGAGAAGCATTGGGGAAAGATATTTTAACATTAAGGAGACACCGGTGTCTCCATTTTCACCGCGCGTAGCTCCGGTGCCCTAAGCACAGAGGGAATACATTATGCACCTGCTATTGGCTGAGGGGGCCCCGGTAAGGTTGTGTGGACATTTCCATACGACCGGGGGTTTTTCGTTCGAGTAAAGGGAGGTCGATTTTTTGGGTATACTACTCGTGATAGAGAGGTTAAACTTATGGAGACATTCAGTTTTTCGTCCGATTATAAAAACTCAGTATATATATACTTCATTAGATTGTATCATATGTGATAACATGAAGTAATTGGAATCGAATTTCATTAATTTGGAAAATATACGTGTATTTCAAATATATACAACAGATTATTAAAAGCAACCCCTATTTGTAAGGATGCCTTAGATTAAGTTCTAGCCCCGACTGCAAGCGTCTTCTTTAATGTTCGGTGCCGTAAGCAGTAACACGAAACCTGTACCAGAGACTACCGCAGCGCTGCATGCATATATGATGGCTCTAAGCAGTATGTACAGCGGGTACTAGTGTCGCTAGCAGGCACCACCGGACCGTGCGCGGATTGACTGAAAAAAACTTTGAAAGTTATGTTAATTTCAGTATTTTGTGACCCGGAAAAAATTTTTTCTTGCTGCTCCAAAATGACACTTAACGACCTCTGAAAATCTTTTAATTTTACTACACACGATTGTTATTTACAATAAAGAATCACAATATTTTAGAAGTTATATAGAGGAAAGTTTTAAGGGGACAGGTACAGAAAATTCGAAGTTGCAACAAAAAGGGAAATGTTTCGTTCCTTCGAATTAATTTGCCCCTGAAATAACATTTCGTGTGGGAAACGAAATAAATGTTTTGAGGAACAAATGTGAATTATTTGTTCCCTGACGAAAACATTTCGTTCCTCGAAATCATTTCGTTCCCCTGAAATATTAATCGAAACAACATTTCGTTCCCTCGAAACAACATCTGTCCTCGAAACAACATTTCAGTGGAATGAAATAAATTATTTTCGAGGAATGAAATAAATTATTTCGAGGGAATGAAATAAATTATTTGAGGAAATCGAAATAACTATTTAATGGGAACGAAAAATAAATTGCCTTTGATGGAACGAAATAAATTATTTTCGAGGGAACGACATGTTTCGTTCCCTTAAAACAACATTTCGTTCCTCGAAACAACATTCTGTGAAATGAAATAAATTATTTCGAGGGACTAAAACAAATTTGCCTGAGGGAATCGAAATAAATCATTTCGTGCCCTGAAATAATTTATTTCATTCCCACGAAATAAGAAGTTTTGAGGGAACGAACAAGTTATTTGAGGGAATGAAACACATTTCCCATTTTACCCTTACCTCCCACTTTTACCTGTCCCCTAGGGCTCCGGTAGGGGCCCAGTTATAATTGGCTTAAACAAATCATAAGAATCAATGACTGCATTGCATACAAAGATTTATGACAGGAAGGATTACAATTTATAAAAACGATAAATCCAGAATTGTGCTTAGTTAGACAGAACACTTCAGTATGATCTCACCAATTAAGCGATCCCACACATCTACTGATTTTGACTTGGTGATATCAAGGGGGAAATCGGGGGGAGGGAGTATAGCTATGAAAGAACTCATACAGGAAACCACATGTAGTGTACTTGTTCACTAATGGCTTTTTGCATTCCTTGCTCCACGACATGGAGCAATAGCACATGGGTAAGTAATACACAGAACACTATGGTGGTTAGCTTCCTACCTTTTGTTCTACTGGAGGTGTAAGACCAGTCAGGCATCTTAACAATGATGTTTTGCAACTTCATTAGATATGCAGCAAAGTAGGGATTAAGAAAACTGAAGTGTCTTAGTAGCCAACAGCGACATTGAACCATGAGTAATGTGTACAGTTCCAATTGTAATAACTATGGTGATGTAAATAATAAGACAACTGTGTGTATAAAATTACTAAGATGAAAATGGAATTTGAAACTTTGATAAAAGACGAAAAACTTGTAATAACCATATGGCTATAGCATTGTTGATGATTAAATAACAAACAAACCATGTCGTGTACAAGTTCTAATGGCTTTTATTGCTGCCCACGTACCAAAAATATAGAGCTACTATGCTAGTACAAAAGTACATGGGTACACAAACTAGTGGTTTAGCTTCCTATTTTTGTTCAATGAGGTGTCAGACCAGGCAAACATGATGATAAGTTTTGCACACCATTAGATATGTGCAGAAAAAGTAGGATTAGAAACTAAAAGTGTCTTATAGGCACAATGGGGAAGAGATTTAACCATGAGTAATGTATAGCTCCTAAAGAATCCTTTGGGAAACTACTAATTCAGAAAAGATTAATTTTAAAGCATGATGTTACATTATGCAAACCAAAACATTCATCTGAAAAAAAGATCCCAGAAAATGGTTATGTGTATTCATTGCAACATTGGGGCAGTTTTCTCTGCAGTTTTGTTCAACTGATACATACATTTTGTATTTATAAAGTTGTTTGGCAATGTACATGTGTACACATGAAAAGTGGTTTTGTAAATGTATTGTTGCAAAGTTCCATGTACTTTGATGGTAAGGTGTCACGACATCCTCTCCAACCAGATGGGGAAAATGGACTTATGGAAAATTTTGAATTTTAAGGACAAAAGTGAAGTTTAGATTCTATTTATCTTCTATTACCAAACACAAACTCAGTTTCGTTTTTTTTTTTTTTTTGCTTTTACCTGAAATGAGAACCGACTTACCACAAATTACCAATGAAACTTGACGTAAGTATTTCGCGACAACCTCCAAACCAGATGGGGGAGAAAAAATGGACCTTCATGGAAAATTTCAAATTCCTATGAACAAAGTGAGTTTTTAGACTTAAATTTGTCTGCTTTGCCAAAACAAATCAAATATCACCTACAGCTTTACTTTTGGCTCAAATACAAACCGACGTACAAATTGCACGAAAATGAAATTTGACAAGATGTCGCGACAACCTCTCCAACCAGATGGGGAAGAAAAATGACCTCATAGAAATTCTATTTCAATTTGGCGGACAAAAGTGATGTTTTTAGGACTTCATCTATCATCTGGCTCTCCATTGCCAAAACGTATCTATTTTTTTGCTTTATTGGCCTAAAATTGAGAATCCCATTTACAAACGACAAAATTGCAATGACATTTGACGTAAGATGTCATGGACAACCCCTCCAACTCAGATGGGGAAGAAAATGGATCCTCATGGAAAAATTTCAAATTTTATGGACAAAAGTGTTTTTAGACCTTATTTGTCTTCATTGCCGCAAAACACAAAACTCAAATGTTTTGCTTTTGGCTAAAAATGAGAACCGACGCATATAAAATTGCACGAAACTTGATCGTAAGATGTCGCGACAACCCTCCAACCAGATGGGGAAGAAAATGGACCTCTTCATGAAAATTTCTAATTTTATGGACAAAAAGTGATGTTTTTAGACTTACATTGTCTCTCATTGCCAAAACACAAAATATTTTGTTTTGTTTTGGCCTTAAAATGAGAACCGACAATATACAAATTGCATGAAACTTTGACGTAAGATGATGTCACACAACCTTCCAACCAGATGGGAAAAAAAGGACCTTCATAGAAATTTCTAATTTTATGGACAAAAAGGATGTTTTTAGACTTACTTATCTCTATTGCCAAACATAATTTTTTTTTTTTGCTTTTGGCCTAAATGAGAACCGACGCATAAAATTGCATCACGAAACTTGACGTAAGATTTCGCGAGACAACCCTCCAATCCAGATGGGGAAGAAATGGACCTTCATGGAAAATGTCTAATTTATGGACATAAAAGTGAGTTTTTTAGACTTGTCTCAATGCCAAACACAAACTCAAATTTTGCTTTCTCTTGGCCTAAAATGAGTAATCGTCTGACGCATAAAATTGCACGAAACTTGACGTAAGACGCGCGACAACCCCTTCCTTAACCAGATGGGGAAGAAAATGGACCTTCAATGTGAAAATTTCCACCCTTATGATAAGGATGTGTGAGTTTTCAGACTTGCCATATGTCCTACTGCCAAAACAATAAAGTCAAATTATTTTTTTTTTTCCAAAAATTTATATTTTATGTCGGTAAACGTCTCGAAAATACACACTTTGAAAGAAGTTTTCTACATTATTGCTTGTTGGGTACATACTTTTTCCATTAAGATTATACTTTGTGCAAAATGAAACTTTTCAAACAAGAACTTCTGGTTAGAATCACACTGTAGAGCGGTGCGACCTGACCGTCCGAATGCACGGCACCGGAAATGGCTCGTGATAAAGTTGATGGCATGCCCGTGCCGGGCCGTAAGCTCGCACCGTAATAACGCATGGAGAAAGCCCAATACACGCATAATTATGCACCATGTAAACAGGATGTACATAGATGTCATGTGGAGTTTCCGTGGTGAAATGGATGGCCAAAAGTTCGCTGTAAACAAAGTGGATTTCGCCGTCAAATTTAATTTTCAATAAACGGCCACGAAGAAATCGAAAGAGGGTATATAGCAGACAACTTGCCGTGAATGAAATGGAATGGTCGTGTAAAAATATTTCACATTTTGGGCAAACTGCAGTAATCATTCACGGTTTTGGACTCTATCGATCGTGTTATGATTTTTTCAGAACTAAGCCCGAGGCAAAGATAGTATCGTGGCAGGCGTGGACCTATTATCAAAAGATTAAATGGGAATGTTTAAAATAAAACGTTTGTATACATGTATATCGTTATTTGGTTAAATATTGTATGGGCATGGCTCTGTTGAATGAGTAATAGAAAAGAAATGTAATAAATAAATAAATGCCACCATGCTTGAATCCAGAAGCTTGTTTATAGACAATAATCTGCTTAGAACCTTTTTGTTGAACTTTGAGACTGGCAGGTTGCACCATTGGCTTAAATTGCTTGAGTGGCAGCAGGTGAGGGGTCAGTTAAATCCACTGACACCCCCCTGATTGCAGTGACATAACTGTTCCAGTTTGCAGGGAGAGGGGATATGTTTCAGGGGGACCACAGAAAGGTAATTTAATTGTGTGCTAGGCCCAATTAGCACAATAAAATATCGTTAAGAAATCACAAGTAACCTGGAAATACGGACACCTTCTGGAAAAAGCTACTAGCCGTAATACGGTTAGACACTTTACCAGGTATCTAATTGTTAAAAGTGACTTGTCTTAAGGTATTGTGTATAACTGAACTATCCATACCTGAATTTCCCAACCAACTAACCAACTCTGTTATTATGTTAATTTGAAAAGTCCCATGGATCTTAAGCAGTAAAGGTGTTTTGAAATAATATAGGTTATAAAGCACTGGGTTAAAGGTGTTCAATTGTATATTATATATTTTTCCTAAATATGGGCGCCATTGGGAGACATTTTGGAGTAAGTATGTACACTAAGGAGACACTGTATATTATTTCAAATAAGGGTACCATTGGGAGACATTTTGAGTAAGTAGAGATGTAAGCACTATGAGACACTAGAGTAATATATATATATATGTATATATTTTCCTGGGAATAAGGGCAAATTGGGAGACATTTTTGGAGTAAGAGATGTACACTGAAGGAGACACTCCATATATTATATATATGTACATATTTCTCTAAAATAAGGGTACCATTGGGGGACATTTTGGAGTAAGAGAAGCACACTATGAGACACTATATATTATATATATTTTCCCAAACAGGCAACCATTGGGAGACATTTTACTTTGAGTAAGAGATGGCTAATTAAGGAGGACACTATATATTATAGTTTTTTCCTAAATATGGGCACCATTGGGGAGACATTTTAAGTAAGAGCTGTACACCTACAGACACTATATATTATACATTTCTTTCTAAATAAGGGTACCATTGGAGAGTCATTGTGGTGTGGGTAAAATTATGCCACACAAGCAAGGACACTATTATTTCAAATGTTTAATACAACATAGCTTACATAATCTACTATTAGCTTACGGAAATAAAAGTGCGCATTACCAACATTTCCTGATCGAGGTATTTGTCTCCAGTTAAATGGTCCGGTCAACAGCAAATCATCATATTACATTGTGTGAAATAAATGTAGGTCCCTTATTATGTACTTTCTTGGAAAAAAAAAAAAAAAGTAACGGATTTGATCACAGAAAGTCTTAACATGGATAATTAATGTCATTTTTAAAATTGACATGACATAGCTACGTTTCAACTTAGGTGTAATTGTTTTGTGTGATTGTTTTAATTAGTTCCCCTCATTGTATATGTCGGCTGGAATTTCGAATGTATATATATGGATTGTTTATAAGTGATGGCGTGCAGATAAATATACCTCTCCAGGATGATGCTCCCAAATACTCTTTCTTCTTACACGTGTGTTTCTCCCAACGGTACCACTTTACGAGTAAAATTACCTAAAGGAGACAAAAAATATCATTGCGGAAAAGCACATATTCCCAACAGGCTCCCCTTTTATTCCAGTGCAAAAGTGGATACACATGTTAAAAAGCGTCCTTTTGTCAATATTTTGGATGGTGAAAGTAACAACTGTAATATTTATTTTTCTCATGATATCCTGGCAAAACTTGAAATGTCTCCAAAGGTGCAATTTTTTTCTGGTTTGTCTCCTAGGTGAAATTCCAGGGTATATATAGAAAGATATATATATATATATATATATATATATATATATATATATATATATATATATATATATATATATATATATATATATATATATATATATATATATATATATATATATATATATATATATATATATACGGTTCGCGAGCAAAGAAAAATTGGCTGATGCTGGAATCGAACCCGCGACCTCTCGATTACCGTACGAGCGCTCACCAACTGAGCTAACCAGCCCTATGTTGGTGGGCGGTCCACTTGCTAATTATCTATTGCTCTATGGGGCAGGTCAGAGGCCAAACCATATCTGCCGAGTAGCCAGGATCAAGCCCCGGTCAGATGGAAACAACCTGGCAACGGCAGTAGCGGGGATCACACAATTAACGGGACACAAGCCTTTATGTGGTTGTACACAAAGTAGATTTATATGGAGAAAGAAAAATTGGCTATGCCGGACTCGAACCCAAGGACCTCTCGATTACCGTACGAGCACTCTACCAATTGAGCTAACCAGCCCTATGTTGGTGGGCAGTCCACTTATGCCAATTATCTATACACACACACACACACACCCACACACAATACACACACACAGACACATGTATGTATATAACTGAATTGATGGTTTGTCTGCAGGTCTTTCTCAACTTTTTGGTAGTCGGCCACACCACGAGGATCGTTGGACCAAATGTTTTCAACATTTTCTTCAAAGATTTCTAGGCAGAATCTGCACACATTACCAGGTACGAACAGACAGAATTAATTGAAGTAATAAACAGCTATAGCTCAGTAAGATCATGTCATATAAAATAATACTTTTCAGAAAATGGAATACATAAGCGCGCCTACTTGATTATAACTTGATAACATTGGTAACGATGAAGAGCACAGTGACATTACTATGACGATGACAATGAACTGACGATTAAAGGAAAAGGATTGGAATGGTTATAGATGAAGGTTATAGGACCATAAATATTCTTGTATTGTGAATACATTATTAAAAACCAGATTTGTACTGAGCATCACGTCCAGCTATACACCAGAGGTGCAAGTGGAAGAAATAACTAAATTATACGACATCAGCCTGGATGGGACCACACATGTTCAAAATGGGAAATCACAGCCACCCACATTGTTTCCGATTCAAGCGCATTGATGGGGCAACTAGGATGCATTACAGGCTTGAGCTCAGACGCTTGGAAGCCACAGCTTGAATAATATTGCTGGAGAAGAAGAACCACTACAGGATTCTCTTTGGGCTGTTATGTTTCAAGGTATAGGTCCTAATCCTTAAATTTTCAGTGATTTCTCAACACTTACTTAATATTAAATCACTCAATATCATAGGGTACATGGTGAAATGTTTATACAAATACATAGTTAAATGTCAATTGATGATCTGCTTCGAACAACATTTTATGCATATAAATTATAGATATTCACCATTCTCACTGATTTTCACATCATTTCAAAGGTTAATTTTAGTGACTCTGCATAGTACAGAGGTTTTGAACAAATAATGTGGAATTTCTACACGTTTGATCAATATTGTTTTGTTCTTATTGTAGACAATCCCAAATGTCGAGGTTGTCCCGGAGTGGGTAAAGCCCGATCTACAAAAAATGGATTGGATCAGCTAAGGAAAGATCACCAAAAGGCTACGAGGACGGTTTCCGAAAGAGCAAAGCACTGGTGGATCGACTTTATGTAACATTGAAAACCTAGGGGAAGGTAATTCTGATGTTAAATGTTTAAACTTAAACCAAAAAATACGATATAAAGTTGTTCACGATAGAGAACACTGTAACACCTAATAGTAATAAATTGTGCAATCCACGCACGAAACATAACGGGTTATAACGTTTACATTCCAGGTCCCAGCGAAGGGGACAACATGGCTTCTAAAAGAACTGGTGGAGTTCTCAATGTCACGACCATCCACTGATGAGGAGTTTATCCTTCCAAAAGATTACAAGCCCTGCAAAAGAAACTGACGGAAGACTGCCTCCAGTATGTATTAGAATTGAACCTATGTAACGACATTGCAAACCATTTTAATTGTAAACGTACAATAATTTAGTATTTGTCCACGGTATCACAATTTAATTTCAAATACGTACAGGTAACTCGGAGACAATACAAATTACATAACAAAACAAACGCTAAAAAATGTACTATGTTATTACAATCTTAAAGAATTGTATACATAATGCATTTTCATTAATTCTTATCAGGTCTTTATTGGAAACCAGGGACGCCCAACGAGACCTGCTACAGTGAACCTCATGGACAATTTCAACAGTATGGAAGTTGACATGCTAGTAGCTCTTATGTAGACTCATACCCCACAGACCACAAATTGCCAGACTACTTGAGAAGGATGAGGAGAAATGGTTATCAGTGTTCACTGGTTCAGCAGTTCGTGGACAGGCCTCTGCAAACCAAGATACACTGGATCCGGGTCCAATAGACGACCATTAACTGAACTGTTGGACTTGAGAACAGCTATTTTGGGACTTTTCCCTTACAGGAAAAAAAAGGTTGTCTGACCAAAACAACAGTGAATGAGCTACGAACAAAATATGCAGAAATTGATGCTGAAAAGCAAAGTGTTTAAATTCGATTATACGAAATGTTAAAAGTGTTGTTTGAAAATCATGTAGTGTCATTGTAAAAAAATGTTTTGTGAGAGGAGCCGCCTGTTGGTTAACCTTAGAAAGCCCTTTATAGATTGGGCCATTGTCGTTATGTTTTTAGGAAATGTTTGATTGTAGACACAAATGTTAGTTTTAATTATCTGAGAGATTACCTTTGAGCTAGATGTTTTAGTGTGCTCTTAATGTGGTATACGAGGCATAATTATTATGTACATGAGGCCTGGTTTTGTTTTGTTTTTTACCCTGAAATTATGTGGATATTATGCACACACATCTGGTAGGGGCTGTGCTCGCACAGAGTCACTATGGTGTCGCAGTACGTTTGTATGATCTGTATAGTGCTGCAATAACAGCCCGCTGTAAACCTTACTTATTATGACCTACCATGACAACCTTTGTTTCTCAGTTTTTTTAATTTGTTTTAAATACATTAATTAAAACGTTATACAATCTTCAAATTTAATAATGGTAAAGCTCAGGCATTTATCCTGCGTAATGCACAGTGAGGCGCAATACTTGAACTTGTATCCTGCAGCCTAAAATGAGGACCTATTTTTCGAAATTATGAATGGCCGGGCACCCGGGGAGGGCACAGACCTCGTAGTTACGCAACTCAGGTTAATAAATATAACAAACGATGTATTAAAAAACAAAGCTTAAAACTTTTTGATGTGTATCAATATAAAGAGAGGAACAAATGGTTCATGAACCAAGAAATCACAAATATAATATCTTATTACGGGTATTTAAAAGTATTCAGTTGTAAGCTGTAAGCTCTCAGTTCTGAAATTCTAACGGAAAATATAATATGGGGGGAATTGTATACAATCATCACACATTAACTAATTAAGTTGATAAACTCAATGGACGTCGATTCTATAGATATATAAGTGTATTGGGGTGAAGGGTAAGGCATGAACAATTTTCCAAAAAGTGGGGACCAAAATTAACTTATCGTAGTGGGTTTTATAAACAAATAAATTTATATTTTAAACTCCAACAAAAGAACAGACTGGTACTAGCCTGTTCAGTAAAATAACGGTGAACAAGTTAATGTATTGGATCAATGAATGAATGAATGAAGAAATTTACAATTTAAAATTGAAACAATGTCAATCTAAACATCGATTATAGATCTACTGTTAAAAACCGTTATAGATTAGAAGAATTAAGGGTCAATAATTGTAACCTTCCATTCCAAGATAGGAATGGAAAGGTTTACAATTGTAACCTTTCCATTCCCAGACAGGAATGGAAGGTTTGCAATTGGTAACCTTTCCATTCCCAGACAGGAATAGGGTTTGCACTGTAACCTTTTCCATTCTAAGATAGGAATGGAGGTTTGCATGTAAACCCTTTTCCATTCCCAGATAGGAATGGAAGGTTTGCAATTGTAACCTTTTCCATTCTAAGATGGAATGGAAGGTTTGCAATTGTAACTTTTCATTCCAAGATAGGAAATGGAAGGTTTGAAATTGTAACCTCTCCATTATTGTGAATGGAAGGTTTGCACTGTAACCTTTCCTATTCCAAGATAGGAATGGGTTTGCAATTGTAACCTTCCATTCTAAGATAGGAATGGAAGGTTTGAAATTGTAACCTTTCCATTCCAAGATAGGAATGGAAGGTTTACAATTGTAACCTCTCCATTACCAGATAGGAATGGAAGGTTTGCAATTGTAAACTTTTCCTTTCCAAGATAGAATGAAGGTTTCAATTGTAACCCTTTTTTCCAAGATAGAAATGGAAGGTTTGCAATTGTAACCTTTCCATTCCAAGATAGGAATGGAAGGTTTGCAATTGTAACCTTTCCATTCCAAGATAGAATGGAAGGTTTGCAATTGTAACCTTTCCATTCCGGGGAAGATAGTGGAATGGAAGGTTTGCATTGTAACCTTTCCATTCCAAGATAGGAATGAAGGTTTGAAATTGTAACCTTTTCATTCCAAGATAGGAATGGAAGGTTTGCAATGTAACCTTCCATTCCAAGATAGAATGGAAGGTTTGAAATTGTAACCTTTCCATTCCAAGATAGGAATGGAAGGTTTGCACTGTAACCTTCCATTCCAAGATAGGAATGGAAGGTTTGCAATTGTAACCTTTCCATTCCAAGATAGAATGGAAGGTTTGGTAATTGTAACCTTTCCATTCCAAGATAGGAATGGAAGGTTTGAAATTGTAACCTTTTCATTCCAAGATAGGAATGGAAGATTTGCAAATGTAACTCTTTCCATTCCAAGATAGGAATGGAAGGTTTAAATTGTAACCTTTTCATTCTCAGATAGGAATGGAAAGGGTTTGCAATTGTAACCTTTCCATTCCAAGATAGGAATAGAAGGTTTGCAATTGTAACCTTTCCATTCTATGGTAGGAATTTGTGAATCCATCATTGTAAATCTAAAATATTGTCTATTTATGAACATTTAGGCCATTTCGATCACTTATGATTGTAAATTTAGAAATAATTAAACCATGTACACGTGTTTTGCTATTAATGTAACAATTTGTGTCAAATGAATGGTGAAACCATGAAATATAGCGAGCCAAATTAGAAGTTTAGATTTTTTTAAAATAAAAATACTATTAAAAAAACAATTCATACTTTTGAGTCCAGTATTTGTTCATCTCATATAAAAGTTGACTTTAATTGCCAAAAATCTGTGTGTAATTGTTTTGTAAATAATTTTAGAGGCGAAAGGCAAACAGCAATATTACAAAATATTCTGTGCTGGGCCAAAAATTGACAAAACGCGACAAAATACATATTTATTGGTAACAATTCGAATTTAGAAAAAATGCAATAAAGCACAGATTTCTTCATAAAAAGTATGAAATTAATTGTTTTTGTTCAAATGAAATTTATTTCATGAAAATTAGGAAAAGTGGACTTATGAATAAGTCAAATTACTTATTAACGTGTTAGTGTTGTATTGTTTGCGGTGAAACCGCATGCAAGTTGACCATTTTACAGAGGGCTATGTGTCCATGGGGGCCGTTTAAGGTACGAAATAATAATTATCCAAATTCAAAAGTATTGTTTTTTTCTGAAAGGGGAGAACCTAAGCTTTAATTTAGATATAAAATTATCGGCCTACCTTGAAAACTTTAAAAGTTATTCCCAACCATAGAAATGTTTTTTTTGTAACACTGTATAGTGCTGTATTGTTTGCGGTGAAACCGCATGCAAGTTGACGGTATTTTACAGAGGGCTATGTGTCCATGGAGGCCGTTTAAGGTACGAAATAATTATCCAAAATCAAAAAATAAGGTAAATTCTCAAAGTGGAGAACCTAAGCTTTAATTTAGATATAAAATTATCGGCCTCCCATGACAACATTAAAAGTTATTCAACAATAAAAATGTTTTTGTAACACTGTATAGTGTTGTATTGTTTGCGGTGAAACCATGCAATTGACGGTATTTACACAGGGCTATGTGTCCATGGAGGCCGTTTAAGGTACGAAATAATTATCCAAATTCAAAAGTATTGGTTTAACTGAAAGGGGAGAACCTAAGCTTTTAATTTAGATATAAAATTATCGGCCTCTCTGAAAACTTTAAAGTTATTCCCAACCATAGAACTGTTTCTTTTGTAACACTGTATAGTGTTGTATTGTTTGCGGTGAAAACCGCATGCAAGTTGACCGTATTTTACAGAGGGCTATGTGTCCATAGGGCCGTTTAAGGTACGAAATAATTATCCAAATTCAAAAGTATTGTTTTTTCTGAAAGGGAGAACCTAAGCTTTAAATTTAGATATATAATTATCGCTACCTTGAAAAACATTAAAAGTTATTCTCCAACAATAAAATGTTTTTGTAACACTGTATAGTGTTGTATTGTTGAGTGAAACCGCATGCAAGTTGACGGTATTTTACAGAGGGCTATGTGTCCATGGAGGCTGTTTAAGGTACGAAATAATTATCCAAATTCAAAAGTATTGGTTTTATCTGAAAGGGGGAACCTAAGCTTTAATTTAGATATACAATTATCGGCCTCTCTTGAAAACTTTAAAAGTTATTCCCAACCATAGAACTGTTTCTTTTGTAACACTGTATAGTGTTGTATTGTTTGCGGTGAAACCGCATTGACCGTATTTTTACAGAGGGCTATGTGTCCATGGGGCCGTTTAGGTACGAATGAATAATTATCCAAATTCAAAAGTATTGTTTTTTTTTCAAGGAAAGGGAGAACCTAAGCTTTAATTTAGATATAAAATTATTCGGCCTGCCTTGAATAATTTAAAAGTTATTCCCAACCATAGAAATGTTTTTTTTGTAACACTGTATAGTGCTGTATTGTTTGCGGTGAAACCGCATGCAAGTTGACGGTATTTTACAGAGGGTTATGTGTCCATGGAGGCCGTTTAAGGTACGAAATAATTCAAAACAAAAAAGTATGGTGTTTTTCTGAAAGTGGAGAACCTAAGCTTTAAATTAGTTTTAAAATTATCGGCCTCCCCATGACAACATTAAAAGTTATTCCCAACAATAAAATGTTTTTTGTAACACTGTATAGTGTTGTATTGTTTGCGGTGAAACCGCATGCAAGTTGACGGTATTTTACACAGGGCTATGTGTCCATGGAGGCCGTTTAAGGTACGAAATAATTATCCAAATCAAAAGTATTGGTTTAACTGAAGGGAGAACCTAAGCTTTAATTTAGATATAAAAATTATCGGCCTCTTGAAAACTTTAAAAGTTATTCCCAACCATAGAACTGTTTCTTTTGTAACACTGTATAGTGTTGTATTGTTTAGTGAAACCGCATGCAAGTTGACCGTATTTTACAGAGGGCTATGTGTCCATAGCCGTTTAAGGCAATAAATAATTATCAAAATTCAAAATTATTGTTTTTTTCTGAAAGGGGAGAACCTAAGCTTAATTTAGATATATAATTTACCACCTTGAAAACATTAAAAGTTATTCCCAACAATAAAAATGTTTTTTGTAACACTGTATAGTGTTGTATTGTTTGCGGTGAACCGCATGCAAGTTGACGGTATTTTACAGAGGGCTATGTGTCCATGGAGGCCGTTTAGGTACGAAATAATTATCCAAATTCAAAAGTATTGGTTTTATCTGAAAGGGAGAACCTAAGCTTTAATTTAGATATACAATTATCGGCCCCTCTTGAAAACTTTAAAAGTTATTCCAACCATAGAACTGTTTTTGTAACACTGTATAGTGTTGTATTGTTTGCGGTGAAACCGCATGCAAGTTGACCGTATTTTACAGAGGGCTATGTGTCCATGGGGCCCTTTAAGCATGAAATAATAATTATCCAAATTCAAAAGTATTGTTTTTTTCTGAAAGGGAGAACCTAAGCTTTTAATTTAGATATAAAATTATCGGCCTACCTTGAAAACTTTAAAAGTTATTCCCAACCATAGAAATGTTTTTGTAACACTGTATAGTGCTGTATTGTTTGCGGTGAAACCGCATGCAAGTTGACGGTATTTTACAGAGGGCTATGTGTCCATGGAGGCCGTTTAAGGTACGAAATAATTATCCAAATTCAAAAGTATGGTGTTTTTCTGAAAGTGGAGAACCTAAGCTTTAATTTAGATATAAAATTATCGGCCTCCCATGACAACATTAAAAGTTATTCCCAACAATAAAAATGTTTTTGTAACATCGTATAGTGTTGTATTGTTTGCGGTGAAACCGCATGCAAGTTGACGGTATATTTACAGGGCTATGTGTCCATGGAGGCCAAGTTTAAGGTACGAAATAATTAACAAATTCAAAAGTATTGTTTTTTATCTGAAAGGGAGAACCAAGCCTTTAATTTGATATAAAATTATCGGGCCTCTTGAAACTTTAAAAAGTTATTCCCAACCATAGAACTGTTTCTTTTGTAACACTGTATAGTAGTTGCATTGTCATTTGCGCGTGAAACCGCATGCAAGTTGACCGTATTTACAGAGGGCTATGGTCCATGGGGGAAAGTTTATATAGTACATGAAAGCTGAATTATCCAAATTCAAAAGTATTGTTTCTGAAAGGGGAGAAACCAAGCTAATTTAGATATAAAATTATCGGCCTACCTTGAACCTTGAACATTAAAAAGTTATTCCCAACAATAAAAATGTTTTTTGTAACACTGTAGTAGTGTTGTATTGTTTTGCGGTGAAAACCGCATGCAAGTTGACGGTATTTTACAGGAGGGCTTTGTGTCCATGGAGGCCGTTTAAGGTATCAATGAAATAATTATCCAAATTGCAAGTATTGGTTTTATCTGAAAGGGGAGCAGGAACTGGGCTAAGCTTTTAACTTAGATATAAAATTATCGGCCTCTCTTGAAAACTTTAAAAGTTATTCCCAACCATAGAACTGTTTTTTTTCCTGGTGTTGTATAAAATGTGTACTGTGCGTGAAACCGCATGCAATTTGACTGTATTTTACAGAGAGGGCTATGTCCATGGGGGCCGCCGTTAAGGAATGAAGCAATAATTATCCAAATTCAAATCGTGTTATTGTTTTTTTTCTGAAAGGGGAGAACCTTAAGCTTTTAATTTAGACATAAAAACGTCGGCCTACCTTGAAAACCTTTAAAAAGTTATTCCCCAAACCATAGAAATGTTTTTTTTGTAACACCGGTTAGTATAGTATGTGTTTGTTTGGTAGAAACCGCAGTGTGTCGGTTGGTATAGAGGGCTATGTGTCCATGGAGTCGTTTTCTATGCAATACGAAATAATTATCCAATTCAAAAGTATTGGTTTTATCTTGAAAGGGAGAACCTAAGCTTTAATTTATATAAAATTATCGGCCTCTTTGAAAACTTTAAAAGTTATTCCCAAACCATAGAAACTGTTTTTTGTAACACTGTATAGTGTTAGCCGATTGATTGCGGTGAAACCGGCATGCAAGTTGGACCGTATTTTACAGAGGGTAGCTGCGTGTCCATGGGGCCCAAGTCATTACGTGTACGAAATAATTATCCCAATTCAAAAGTATTGGGGTGCATTAAGCTCTAAAAGGGGAAACCTAAGCTAAGCTTTAATTTAGATATATAAAATTAGTCGGCCTACCTTGAAACTTTAAAAGTTATTCCCAACCAGGAAATGTTTTTTTTGTAACACTGTTATAGTGTTGCATTGTTTGCAGGTGAAACCACGCATGAAGCGTTGATGGTTTACAGAGGGCATATGTCCATGGAGGCCGTTTAAGGTACGAAATAATTATCCAAATTCAAAAGTATTTTTTTTTTCTAAAAGTGGAGAACTCTAAGCTTTAATTTAGAGTATAAATGCATTATCGGCCCTTCCCATGACAACATTAAAAGTTATTCCCAACAATAAAAATGTTTTTGTAACACTGTATAGTGTTGTATTGCTTTGGTGGTGAAACCGCATGCAAGTTTTACGGTATTTACAGAGTTGGCTATGTGTCCATGTATTGCTGTTTTACAGTACGGGAAATAATTATCCCAAATTCAAAAGTATTGCTGGTTTTTTCTGAAGGGAGAACCCCTAAGCTTTAATTTAGATATAACATTATCGAGCCCTTTGAAAAACTTAAAACGTAAACGTTATTCCAACCATAGAAATGGCTGGTTTTTTTGCACACTGTATAAAAGTGCTGTATTGTTTGCGGTGAAACCGCATGCATGTTGACGGTATTTTACAGAGAGGCTATGTGTCCATGGAGGCAGTCATGCTTTAAGGTACACGAAATAATTATCCAAATTCAAAAGTATGTAGTTTTTCTGAAAGGGAGGAACCAAGCTTTTAATTTAGATATAAAATTATTTCGGCCTCCCATGAAAAACTTTAAAAGTTATTCTCAACCCAACAATATAAAATGTTTTTGTAACACTGTATAGTGTTGGTATTGTTTGCGGTGAAACCGCATGCAAGTTGACGGTATTTTACACAGAGGAAGGGCTGTGTGTCCACGTGGAGGCCGTTTAAGGTACGAAATAATTATCCAAATTCAAAAGTATTGGTTTCTTGAAAGGGGATACACCTCACGCTTTAATTTAGATATAACATTATCGGCCTCCTTCAAAACTTTAAAAAGTTATCCCAACCATAGGAAATGTTTTGGTAACACCTGTATAGTGCTGTATTGTTTGCCGTAAAACCGCATGCAAGTTGATGGGTTTTTACAGAGGGCTATGTGTCCATGGAGGCTGTTTGTACAGGTACGAACAGGCTAATTGTTATCCCAATCTCAAAAGTGCATTTGGGTTTTTTCTGAAAGTGGGAGAACCCACGCTAATATTTTAATTCTAGATATAAAATTATCGGCCTCCCTGAAAACTTTTAAAAAGTTATCCCCAACGAACAGGAAATGTTTTTTTGCAATACCTATATAGTGTCATGTATTGTTTGCGGTGAAACCGCATGCAAGTGTTGGACGGTATTTTACAGAGGCTATGTGTCAACTGAGCCATTTACAAGGTACGAATAATATATCAAATTCAAAAGTATGGTGGTTTTTTTCTGAAAGGGGAGAACCTACGCCTTTAATTTAGATATAAAATTATCGGCCCTTCTTGAAAATCTTAAAAGTTATTCCCAACCATAGAAATTTTCTTTTGTAACACTGGGCAAAAGCTGCATTGTATTGTTTGCAGAAACCGCATGTGTTGACCGTATTTTACAGAGGCTATGTGTCCATGGGGCTGTTTACGTACGAAATAATTATCCAAATTCAAAAGTATTGTTTTTTTCTGAAAAGGGAGAAACTGCTTTTAATTTAGATAAAAATTAGTTTTACCTCTTTGAAAAACTTTAAAAGTTATTCCCAAACCATACAAAATGTTTTTTTGTAAATCACTGTATAGCAGCTGTATTGTTTGGTGCAGAAACCGCATGCAAGTTAGACGGCAGTATTTTACCCATTACAGAGGGCTATGGTGTCCATGTGAGGCCGTTTATAGGTACGAAAATGTAGCATTATCCAAATTCAAAAGTATGGTGTTTTTCTAAAAGGGGAGAACCTAAGCTTTAATTTCTAGATATAAAATTATCGGCCTCCTTCAAACTTTAAAAGTTATCCCCAACCATAGAAAATGTGTTTTTGTAACACTGGTAGCGCTAGTGCTGTATTGTTTGCCGTGAAACTGCAGTGCAAGTTGACGGGTATATTGCTACAGAGGGCTATGTGTCCATGGAGGCCGTTTAAGGTACGAAATAATTATCCAAATTCAAAAGTATTGTTTTTCTGAAGGGGAGAACCTACGCTTAATTAATTTAGATATAAACAGTTATTTCTTTGAAAACTTTAAAAGTTATTCCCACAACAGAAATGTTTGTGTAACACTGTATATAGTGTTGTATTGTTTATGGCGGTGAAATTGCCGCATGCAAGTTGACCGTATTTTACAGAGGGTTATAGTCCATGTGAGGCCGTTTAAGGCACGAAATAATTATCCAAATTCAAAAGTATGGTGTTTTTTCTTGAAAGGAGGAGAGAACCTAAGCTTTAATTTAGATATAAAATTATCGGCCTCCTGCTGAGAAATCCTTTGGGAAAAGTTATTCCCAAACAATAAAATGTTTGTAACACTGTATAGTGTTGTATTGTTTGGCGGTATGAAACCGCATGCAAAGTTTGACGGTATATTTTACAGAGGGCTGCATGTGTCCATGGAGGCCCGTTAAGGTACGAAATAATTATCCATCCAAATTCATCCAAAGTATGCGCATGTGTGTTTAGCTCTGAAAGGGAGAGAACCTACGCTTAATTTTAGATATAACATTATCGAGCCCTTGAAAACTTTAAACGTTATTCCCAACCATAGAGAAATGTATTTTTTGTAACTAACTGTATAGTGTTAGTATTGTTTGCGGTGAAAACCGTATGCATGTATGTTCGGATTTGACGGTATTTACAGAGGGCTATGTGTCCATGGAGGAGGCCGTTAAGGTACGATGTAATAATCTATCCAAATTCAAAAGATATGTTTTTCTGAAAGGGGAGAACCCAAGCTTTAATTCTAGATATAAAATTATCTACTCCCTCCCATGAAAACTTTAAAAAGTTATTCCCAAAACATAAAAATGTTTTTTTGTAACACTGTATAGTGTTGTCATTGTTTGCGGTAGAAACCGCATGCAAGCGATTTATTTTACTAGAGGGCTATGTGTCCATGTGAGGCTGCTTTAAGCCAGGTACGAAATACCTATTATCAAATTCAAAAGTATTGGGTCAGTTTCTGAAAGGGATAACCTACGCTTAATTTAGATATAACATTATCGCCTCTCCTCAAAACTTTAAAGTTTTTCCCCAAATAGAACTGTTTCTTTTTAACACTTTATAGCCCTTTCAATAGACTATATTTGATCAGTCATGCCTTGGTTGCCCGGTTTTGCATACATGTTCAGTTCTTTACCAGAGACTTTTAAAAATTTTTTTGGTGTTGGCCCCTTCAACAACATCATGAAGGCCCACTTTTGCTGACAACAAATAACTCCACAAGTTATGACAAAAAAAATATTGACCAATAAAAAAATGCTTGTTTTGTTTTTTTGGGGTTCTTTTAAAAACGTAAAGGTGATATTTTTTGGGTTCCCCATAAAAGGGAATGTTGCGAAATTACAAATGGTTTTAGCAGTAGTCAATTTTAAAAGAAGGGTTCTCCCTCCACCCCACCCTTTCAAGATTGCTTACCAACCTACCCCCCTCCCCCCTTTCAATGTTGTGTTCTTGTGCCCCCTTTAAATGGGGAAAAAAGGAACAATCAAAAAAGTTTTCACCATGAAACTTTTAAAAAATGGAGCACACATTGGCTTTTAACACTGTTTAAAATCATAGGGTTTTTTACCCGGCCTAGTGATCAAATAAAAGTTGCATTTTTTCTGGGTACAACATTGAAATGGGGACACTCCCAAAAAACATTGGGTAAATGTTTATCCCCTGTAAACTTCTCAAAGCATGGCAGCACACATGGCTTTCTGTTTACAAATCATACAGGTTTTTTACCCTTGGCTTTATGATCAAATAACTTTTATTTTGCTGGGTGAGCAACATTGGGAAAGGGACCTCCCAAACCCTTGGGGAAATGTTTTCCCCACTGTGAAAATTCAAATGGCAGCACACATTGGCTTTTCCCGTTTACAAATCATAAATTTGTTACCCCTGGGGTGCAAATGCCCGTTGCATTTTTTCTGGGACAACTTGAAATGGGGGCCTTTAAACTCTTGGGTAAATGTTTTCACACACTGAAACTTCTCAAAAAATGGGCCCCCATTGGCTTTTTAAAACCTTTTTTCAAAACAACGGTTTTTACCCTTTCTTTTTGATGCAAATGCCTTGTTTTTTTGGGGGAGTTTTTTAAATGGGGGACACAATCCAAACTACATTGGTTTTTTCCTTAAACTAAAACATGGGAACACATTTCTTTTTAAAACTTTAAAAACTACATTTTTACCGGGGGCCTGTGTTTTAAAAGCACAGTTCATTTTTGCTGGGGGAGCAACATTGAAATGGGGGACAATCAAACTTCATTGGTTTTTTATCACACAAAACCTTAACTGGCAGCCCCCATTGGGTTTTAAAATGTTTACAAATCATCAGGTTTGTTAACCCGGGTTTAGTGATCAAATGACACATTGCATTTTTTTTGGTGAGCAACTTTTGAAAGGGGGGCCAAAACCCAAAATACATTGGGTAAATTTTATCCCAAAATTTAAACTTCTCAAAAAAACCCCACACATTTTTTAACATTTTACAAATCATCAGGTTGTTACCGCTTGGGTTTAGTGATGCAAATGACACATTTTTTTTTTTTTTGGGGGAAACTTGGAAATGGGGAAAAATCCCAAAATACATTGGGAAATGTTTTTCACAATGAAAATTCTCAAACTGGGGACATTGTTTTAACCTTTTCAAATCAAGGTTTTTTACCGCGTTTAGTGATCAAATACACAGTTGCATTTTTTGGGTGAACTTTTGAAATGGGGGACACAATCCAAACACATTGGGTAAAAGTTTTCACGGGAAAATTCTCAAAACATGGAGCACAATTGGGCCCCTTTTCAAATATTTTTCCCGCTTTTTGATCAAAGCACAGTTGCATTTTTGGGTGAGCAACATTGAAATGGGGGGGGCACAATCCAAAAACATTGGGGAAATTTTTCCCCCTGAAAATTCTAAAACAGCAACATTTTTAAAAACTGTTTAAAAACATGAGTTTTTATTGGCTTTAGTGATGCAAATAAAATTGCATTTTGCTGGGTGAAAAATTAAATGGGGGGGACAATCCCAAAATACATTGGGTAATGTTTATCACACACTGGGAAAATTCTCAAACATGGCACATTTGGGTTTTAACACTGTTTAAAAAATTTCAGTTTATTTTCCAGCTTTAAAGCAAATGACACAGTTGCATTTTTGCTGGGTGAGCAACATTGAAATGGGGGCAAATCAAAATACATTGGGTAAATTTTTTCCCCACTGTGAAACTTTTTCAACAACAAACAAATTTTTTTACAAAAATTTAAATTTTTACCGCTTAAATGATCAAAAAACACGTTCATTTTTTCCCGGGCAACATTGAAATGGGACCAACCAAATTTTTGGGGAAAAATTTTTTCACCTGTAAAAATTTAAACATGGCAGCCAAAATTTTTTAACACTTTTTCAAAAACTTTGAGTTTTTCCCCGGGTTTAGGTGCAAATGACCAATTCATTTTTGCTGAGTGAGCAACATTGGAAATGGGGGGACCAATCCCAAAATCATTGGGTAATTTTATCACACACTGTGAAACTTCTCAAGCTGGGAGAACACCCTTGCGCCTGTTTCAAATTTATTTTTTTCACGGCTTGTTCCAAAACCAAATTCGCCTTTTTTGGGGTCACTTTTCCCAGGATAATGTCACTCGAAGACACGATGGCTCATTGGGGTGCTTTTCCCCTTTGCTTCCCGGTGGAAAAATTCTTTACCACCTTCACCAAATCAAGCTCGTCAAGTCTGGTTTGTAAATTCGGTTGTAACGACAGTCTTCACCCAAAAAGATTCAAGAATGGCCACGAAATTCTTTCCACCATTTCGCGATCTATGGTGGTGTGTTTAAAACTGACACAGTTGGTGCTAATCACTTCCCCCCATGTATTTATTAAATCATGACGGGGGTTTTTTTATTTCACAAGTATGGAACTGTATTTGCTGCGAATTTTTTATTCCCTACCAGTACCATAATTAGTCAGAAAAAGGGTTTCCTTTGCATCCCGTAAACCTGTTGCCCCCTTTTGTGTAAAAATGCAGGTCATCCCCTTTTTTATCGGGAAACCTTTTGGGTTTTTCCTCGTCCCCGGGGGGGTTTTCTCTGTTCCCAAAATCCCAAATGTGTGACAACTTGTGGACGAAACCGGCTGGTGCCTTGTCCCAAAAAAAATGTCCCCATTTCAGTCCTTGCAGTAGTTCCATGACTATTTTGCCAGATGCTGAAAGGTTGAAAGGATGGTTTGCCTGCATAAGCATGAGATGTTTCAATTGGTACGATGTGCCTGAAACCCGTGAACACCTTCCCCCACATGTGTACCCCGGTTTTAACTCGTTCAATGCATTTTAATCAAAAACAGACTTGCGTGGCATGGCTTTTAAAACCATGGCCTTTCTTTATTATTTATCTGGCGAAGGTTTTGTCCGGTTTATATATCGACGAAACAATGGCGTACAATTGAAACACGGGGGGGCTTTACACAGTTTTGGGAAGTCATCATCCCTTTTAGCTCTGTTGTTGGCAACGTGGAAAAACTCATTCAAATGGTTTTAACATTTTATGAGTCCAGGACTTGCAGAACCAGACCTGGACCGTGCATGGCGTGGGGGGCCTTTTGTTGGTACACAAACAAAAACTCCATCATCTGGGGGTATCCGTTGGGGTCCCGGCAAAGTGATTTGGGGCCCTCCCCAGCGTTTGGTCAGCATGGCGATTGGTTTTGTCCCCCAACTTAACTGCCCGGAAGAACAGTTGAAAGATTCCCGGGGGGAGGTTATGAAAACTTCAGTACATCCCGTCTCTTCAGTAAAAATTCGGGGGTCGCTTCTATGGGGGGGTTTTCTTTTCCATGACCTGAAGTATGAGTTTGAAACTTTGTTTATGGTGCTATAGGAAATTTAAAGGGTTTCTTGATGATACCATTCAACATTAGCCTTTTCAATATGGGACCTGGGGGGGTAATTAAATGCCTATGGGGGACAAATGTAAAAACGAGAAAAAAAATCGGGGGACGGGAAATCAATTATTTAAATGGAATGATTATTTAAATTTTCTCTAAATTAAAGTGGCGAAAAATTAAATAAGAAAGAGTAAATGTCCTTGAGTGGCTTTTGTTGGTAAAACAAATCATCATAAAAACCACTCGCGGGGGGGATTCTCTATTCTTTTTCATATTTTTCATTTTTCCTTTTAATCTTTTTTTTTTTGTCATTTTTATGTCCCCTTTTTTTTTTCTTGACGTCACCAATTCTTTTTTGATGTCAAAGCCTTTTAAAAAAATTGGGCGTCTTTTAAATCTGATTCTTTTTCATTTTTTTTTCCCCCGGTTTCTCACTGGAGGCACTGTTTTGGGTGTAATGAGCTTTGGCGGTTTTTTTTTAATCTCAAAAACCATCATGGTTTTGCATAGTCCACTTTTCTTGAAAACAGCACACCAGGGGCTTGCAATTTTATGACCTTCCCCGTGTTATCTTCCTTCCTCGAAAGGTTAGAGGGGTGGAATCAACTCTGTCCAAGGAAACTCTGTCCAGATGGTACAACCAAACCAATTAAAAAAAATATAGGCTGTATTCTTGGTCGAAAAATGCTTAACGTTTTGGGCACGAACACTAAAAATTTGGGCCGGGTTGACCTGGGACAAAATTTCTCGAAACCCTTTGATGGACAAATTTAAAATGCTCTTTTGATAGATCAAAAAAAGATGCAACGCTGGGATGGGTTTCTCTACAGTAAACGTGACATCCTCATCATTCTTACTTTGATATGGTGGGAAAATTCAGAATTAGCCGACTCTGCATTTTTACTGCCCTTTTTTGGGGCAAACTTTGTGATTTATTCATGTCTTTTTCTTGCATAAAAAATCGATTAATTAAATATTTTTATAATTTCGTTAGAAAACTTGTAAAACCAATTCCCCGGTCAAATTCCTAAATCGGACCTTTCTAGATCATCCCACATAAAAAGCCCATTTCACCTGCAATATTTGGAAATTAAGTTAATTGGCCTACATTCAAACGTAAAAGGGTTTTTTTTAAATTATTAAAAAAGTTAATATTCAAATTTCCCTCCATCATTCCTTTGAAGAAAAAAATTTTTTTCTGAGGACCAGGAAAATCTGACAAAAAGGGGGCTGGAGGGTCCACTTTCAGTTTCCCCAACACCTTTTAAAAAAAAAAAAAGGCTAGGGTACATTCATAAAAAAAAAAAAATTTTGTCTTTGTAATCTAACGTTGCCAATTGGAACAGTTATGTGAAAGTTTTCACTAAACCCCATGCGTCTTGTTAAAAGGGCCCACCCGAAGTTTCTTTTTGATGACCTTGGTGGGGGTGAAACTCTTCTTCACTTTCCAAGTGGTGAGGGGGGGACGGTCATCGGATATTTTGAACCACTTCCCCAAAAATTTTTTAATAATTTCAGCGTCATCCGGGGGGCGGTCGACTGTCGCTGTAAAACAGCTAAGTGAGCGTCGGCGGTCCGGAAAAAGCTCACTTTTTGGGGACCTAAAACATTCATCTGACGCGCGCATTGTCCCGCGATTGATTAATCATGAACGTCAAAAGAGGGGGTATTTAATTTAGTTACAGGTTTCCCCTTGTGCCGGAAGCCGGAACAAAAAATGGGGAATTCCGTAAGGGGTCCCTTTTAAAAAACATACATTACATTGACGGTGGCGTTTGGGGTTGAAAGGGGTAGTCTTTTGTTTTTGAAAACCTCAAGGGGGACCGTATTTTTCAGAGGGGTATGTGGGGGGCCGTTTAAGGGGAAAAATTTTTCCCAAAATTTAAAAAATTTTTTTTTTGAAAGGGGGGGCCTAAGCTTTAATTTAGATATAAAAAATTTAGCCCACCTTTAAAACTTTAAAAAATTTTTCCCAACCCGAAATGTTTTTTTTTAACTGTTTGTGCTGTTTTTTGCGGGGAAAAAGCATGCAAGTTACAGTATTTTACAGGGGCTATGTGTCCATGGGGGCCTTTAAGGGCAAATAATTATCAAATTCAAAATATGGTGTTTTCTGAAGGTAGAACCTAAACAAATTTGAAAAAAATTATCGCCCCATGACAACATTAAATTATTCCCCAAAAATAAAAATGTTTTTGTAAAATGTATAGTGCTGTATTGTTTGGGTGAAACCCTAGAGAAATTTTTTTACAGAGGCTATTGTCCATAAAGGGCCCTTTAAGGTACAAATAATTTTCCAAATTCAAAAGTATTTTTTTTCTGAAGGGGGAACCTAACAATTTAATATAACATTTCGCCTCTCTTGAAAACTTTAAAGTTATTCCCCCCCATAGAACTGTTTCTTTTTAAAAGTTTAAAACTGTTTTTGGGGGAAACCCATCAAAACCTATTCTGAGGGCTATTTTCCCTGGGGGGTTTAAGGTACGAAATAATTATCCCAAAATTTAAAAGTATTGGTTTTTTTCGAAGGGAGAAACCCAAACTTTTAAATTTGAATTAAAAATTTTCGCCCCTCTTGCTTTAAAATTTTAACCATGAAATTTTCTTTTTTAACTGTATAGTGCTGTATTGTTTTCGGTGAAACCGATCAAATTATTTTACAGAGGCTATTTATGGAGGGCCCTTTAGGGAAAAATTTCCCAAAATTTAAAAAATGGGTTTTTTTTTGAGGGAGAACCTAAACTTTAATTTAATATAAAAATTTTCGCCTCCCCTGAAAACTTTAAAGTTATTCCCAACAAAAAACTTTTTATGCTGTATTGTTTTCGGTGAAAATGAATTTAAGTTTTTACAGAGGGGTTTTTCCTGGAGGCCCTTTAATCAAAAAATTATAAATTCAAAAAATTTTTTTCTGAAAGGGGGGAAAACTTTAATTTGATATAAAAATTTTCGGCCTCTCTTGACTTTAAAATTTTTAACCATGACTTTTTTTTTTAAACTTAAAGTGTATTGTTTGCGGGGAAACCCATGCAATTGACAAAAATTTACAAGGGGTTGTGTAAGGGGTTTAATCAAAAAAAATTTCAAATTCAAAATATTGGTTTTCTGAAAGGGGGAACCTATTTAATTTAATTTATCGCCTCCAAAAAAAAAGTTATTCCCAACCATAAAAAGTTTTTTTTCACTATAGTGCTGTATTTTTTCCCATCAATTGGGGTTTCTTTTTGGGGGTTTGAAAAATTTCAAAATTTAAAAGTGTTTTTGAAGGGGGCCCGCTTTTTGATATTTATCGCCTCCCCAAAACTTTAAAGTTATTCCCAACAAAAAAAGTTTTTTTTTAACACTGTTTGTGCTGTTTGTTTCGTGAAACCCTGCGTTACATTTTTCAGAGCTATTTTCCTGGGCCTTAATGAAAAATTTTCAAATTCAAAAATATTTGGGTTTTTCTGAAGGGGGGAACCTAGCTTTTAAATTTTGATATAAATTATCGGCCCTTGAAAAATTTAAATTATTCCCAACCATAGAAATTTTTTTGTAACACTTTTAGTGCTGTATTGTTTTCGGGGAAACCCATGAAATTTACAGTTTTAGAGCTATGTGTCCAGAGGGGCCCTTTTCGAAATAATTATCAAATTTCAAAAGTTGGGTTTTTTTTGAAGGGG
>JAQQFT010000142.1:0-42173 GCA_029582265.1 Zoroaster sp. YZ-2022
AAATTTCTAGGCTATGGACACAAAGCCCTCTGTAAATATCAACTTGCGGTTTCACGAACATACGCACTATAGGTTCAAAAACCCATGTAAATACTTAAGTTTCAAGCGCCGAAAATACTATCTAAAAAAAAGTTCTGTTGGAATAACTTTAAATTTTCAAGGGGATAATTTTATATCTAAATTAAGCTATGCTCCTTTAAAATACTTAATTTGAATTTTTCACCTAAAGCATCAGACCTAGTGTACAAACTTATGGTTTTTAATTCAAACAGACTATAAGTTAAAATAAATTTCAGGTTGAAAACTTATTGATGATAATTATTTACTAAACGCTCGAAACCTCTTAATTGAATTATTTTCCAAACACACATAGTTTAAAAAAATACTTGTTGGGTATTAAACAAAGCATATTTACAAAAATTTCTTTGAAACAATTTAATGATAATTTCATTAAAGTTGGCCTTAAAATATTAATTGCTTCACCAAACCCCTACATTACAAAAATCTTGTTGGGATCTACAAACAAATTATTAAAAATTCTCTGAAAAAAACTTTGATGGATAATTTTCTTTAAACGGTCTGCCCGAATTATTATTTTACAACATCCAGCTACTTTAAAAAACTTGTTGTACTAAATCAAGGGTAATAAAAATTAAGTGGCTTTCAAACATAATTTTATTTAAATTATTGTCTAACTTTAAAGTTTTAAGGAGCGATAATACTAAATTGGTGTTTCCCTCAGAAACACACTTGAATTTGATAATTATTTCGTACCTTAAAATGGCCCATGGACACATACATAGCCTCTGTAAATACTGTCGGTTCTGTATGCGGTTTCACTGCAAACAATACAGCACTATATGTGTTACAAAACCATTTCTCATATTGGGAATAATCTTTAACGTTTTCATGGAGTATGATAATTTCCATATCTAAATTAAAGCTAGGTTCTCACCTTTCTGAAAACACCATACTTTTGAATTTGACAATTATTTCGTACCTTAAACGGCCTCCATGGACACATAGCCTCTGTAAATACGTCAATAACTTGCGTGCGGTTTCACCGCAAACAATACAGCACTATACAGTGTTACAAAAAAACATTTCTATGGTTGGGAATAACTTTTAAAGATTTCAAGGGAGCCGATAATTTTATATCTAAATTAAAGCGTAGGAGTCTCCTTAAAACACATACTTTTGAATTTGAAATTTGCCTAACGCCTTTTTTTTTTTTTTTTTTTTTTTTTTTTTTTTTTTTTTTTATTCTTGGGAATAACTTAAAGTTTCAGACATAATATTCAAATTAGCGTGCCTTTCAGAAAAACACTATACTTTTTTGAATTTGGATAATTATTCGTACCTTAAACGGCCTCCATGGACGCAGCCTCTGTAATACTGTCAACTACCGTAACGTATGGTTTCACCACCAAACAATACAACACCAGTGTTACCGAAAAAACATTTCTATGGTTGGGAATAACTTTAAAGTTTTCAAGGGAGGCCGATAATTTATATCTAAATTAAAGCTCCCTTTCAGAAAAACACCATACTTTTGAATTTGGATAATTATTTCGTACCTTAAACGGCCTCCATGGACACATAGCCCTCTGTAAAATACCGTCAACTTGCATGCGGTTTCACCGCAAACAATACAACACTATACAGTGTTACAAAAAACATTTCTATGGTTGGGAATAACTTTTAAAGTTTTCAAGGGAGGCCGATAATTTTATATCTAAATTAAAGCTTAGGTTCTCCCCTTTCAGAAAAACACCATACTTTTGAATTTGGATAATTATTTCGTACCTTAAACGGCCTCCATGGACACATAGCCCTCTGTAAAATACCGTCAACTTGCATGCGGTTTCACCGCAAACAATACAACACTATACAGTGTTAAAAAAACATTTCTATGGTTGGGAATAACTTTTAAAGTTTTCAAAGGGAGGCCGATAATTTTATATCTAAATTAAAGCGTAGGTTCTCCTTTCAGAAAAACACCATACTTTTGAATTTGGATAATTATTTCGTACCTTAAACGGCCTCCATGGACACATAGCCCTCTGTAAAATACCGTCAACTTGCATGCGGTTTCACCGCAAACAATACAGCACTATACAGTGTTACAAAAAACATTTCTATGGTTGGGAATAACTTTTAAAGTTTTCAAGGGAGGCCGATAATTTTATATCTAAATTAAAGCGTAGGTTCTCCCCTTTCAGAAAAACACCATACTTTTGAATTTGGATAATTATTTCGTACCTTAAACGGCCTCCATGGACACATAGCCCTCTGTAAAATACCGTCAACTTGCATGCGGTTTCACCGCAAACAATACAGCACTATACAGTGTTACAAAAAAAAACATTTCTATGGTTGGGAATAACTTTTAAAGTTTTCAAGGGAGGCCGATAATTTTATATCTAAATTAAAGCGTAGGTTCTCCCCTTTCAGAAAAACACCATACTTTTGAATTTGGATAATTATTTCGTACCTTAAACGGCCTCCATGGACACATAGCCCTCTGTAAAATACCGTCAACTTGCATGCGGTTTCACCGCAAACAATACAGCACTATACAGTGTTACAAAAAAACATTTCTATGGTTGGGAATAACTTTTAAAGTTTTCAAAGGAGGCCGATAATTTTATATCTAAATTAAAGCGTAGGTTCTCCCCTTTCAGAAAAACACCATACTTTTGAATTTGGATAATTATTTCGTACCTTAAACGGCCTCCATGGACACATAGCCCTCTGTAAAATACCGTCAACTTGCATGCGGTTTCACCGCAAACAATACAGCACTATACAGTGTTACAAAAAAAACATTTCTAGGGTTGGGAATAACTTTTAAAGTTTTCAAGGGAGGCCGATAATTTTATATCTAAATTAAAGCGTAGGTTCTCCCCTTTCAGAAAAACACCATACTTTTGAATTTGGATAATTATTTCGTACCTTAAACGGCCTCCATGGACACAGCCCTCTGTAAAATACCGTCAACTTGTATGCGGTTTCACCGCAAACAATACAGCACTATACAGTGTTACAAAAACAACATTTCTATTGTTGGGAATAACTTTTAAAGTTTTCAAGGGAGGCCGATAATTTTATATCTAAATTAAAGCGTAGGTTCTCCCTTTTCAGAAAAACACCATACTTTTGAATTTGGATAATTATTTCGTACCTTAAACGGCCTCCATGGACACATAGCCCTCTACAAAAATACCGTCAACTTGCATGCGGTTTCACCGCAAACAATACAGCACTATACAGTGTTACAAAAAAACATTTCTATGGTTGGGAATAACTTTTAAAGTTTTCAAGGGAGGCCGATAATTTTATATCTAAATTAAAGCTTAGGTTCTCCCCTTTCAGAAAAACACCATACTTTTGAATTTGGATAATTATTTCGTACCTTAAACGGCCTCCATGGACACATAGCCCTCTGTAAAATACCGTCAACTTGCATGCGGTTTCACCGCAAACAATACAGCACTATACAGTGTTACAAAAAAACATTTCTATGGTTGGGAATAACTTTTAAAGTTTTCAAGGGAGGCCGATAATTTTATATCTAAATTAAAGCTTAGGTTCTCCCCTTTCAGAAAAACACCATACTTTTGAATTTGGATAATTATTTCGTACCTTAAACGGCCTCCATGGACACATAGCCCTCTGTAAAATACCGTCAACTTGCATGCGGTTTCACCGCAAACAATACAGCACTATACAGTGTTACAAAAAACATTTCTATGGTTGGGAATAACTTTTAAAGTTTTCAAGGGAGGCCGATAATTTTATATCTAAATTAAAGCGTAGGTTCTCCCCTTTCAGAAAAACACCATACTTTTGAATTTGGATAATTATTTCGTACCTTAAACGGCCTCCATGGACACATAGCCCTCTGTAAAATACCGTCAACTTGCATGCGGTTTCACCGCAAACAATACAGCACTATACAGTGTTACAAAAAAAACATTTCTATGGTTGGGAATAACTTTTAAAGTTTTCAAGGAGGTCGATAATTTTATATCTAAATTAAAGCTTAGGTTCTCCCCTTTCAGAAAAACACCATACTTTTGAATTTGGATAATTATTTCGTACCTTAAACGGCCTCCATGGACACATAGCCCTCTGTAAAATACCGTCAACTTGCATGCGGTTTCACCGCAAACAATACAGCACTATACAGTGTTACAAAAAAACATTTCTATTGTTGGGAATAACTTTTAAAGTTTTCAAGGGAGGCCGATAATTTTATATCTAAATTAAAGCGTAGGTTCTCCCTTTCAGAAAAACACCATACTTTTGAATTTGGATAATTATTTCGTACCTTAAACGGCCTCCATGGACACATAGCCCTCTGTAAAATACCGTCAACTTGCATGCGGTTTCACCGCAAACAATACAGCACTATACAGTGTTACAAAAAAACATTTCTATGGTTGGGAATAAATTTTAAAGTTTTCAAGGGAGGCCGATAATTTTATATCTAAATTAAAGCGTAGGTTCTCCCTTTCAGAAAAACACCATACTTTTGAATTTGGATAATTATTTCGTACCTTAAACGGCCTCCATGGACACATAGCCCTCTGTAAAATACCGTCAACTTGCATGCGGTTTCACCGCAAACAATACAGCACTATACAATGTTACAAACAAACATTTCTACGGTTGGGAATAACTTTTAAAGTTTTCAAAGGAGGCCGATAATTTTATATCTAAATTAAAGCGTAGGTTCTCCCCTTTCAGAAAAACACCATACTTTTGAATTTGGATAATTATTTCGTACCTTAAACGGCCTCCATGGACACATAGCCCTCTGTAAAATACCGTCAACTTGCATGCGGTTTCACCGCAAACAATACAGCACTATACAGTGTTACAAAAAAACATTTCTATGGTTGGGAATAACTTTTAAAGTTTTCAAGGGAGGCCGATAATTTTATATCTAAATTAAAGCTTAGGTTCTCCCCTTTCAGAAAAACACCATACTTTTGAATTTGGATAATTATTTCGTACCTTAAACGGCCTCCATGGACACATAGCCCTCTGTAAAATACCGTCAACTTGCATGCGGTTTCACCGCAAACAATACAGCACTATACAGTGTTACAAAAAAAACATTTCTATGGTTGGGAATAACTTTTAAAGTTTTCAAGGGAGGCCGATAATTTTATATCTAAATTAAAGCGTAGGTTCTCCCCTTTCAGAAAAACACCATACTTTTGAATTTGGATAATTATTTCGTACCTTAAACGGCCTCCATGGACACATAGCCCTCTGTAAAATACCGTCAACTTGCATGCGGTTTCACCGCAAACAATACAACACTATACAGTGTTACAAAAAAAAACATTTCTATGGTTGGGAATAACTTTTAAAGTTTTCAAGGGAGGCCGATAATTTTATATCTAAATTAAAGCTTAGGTTCTCCCCTTTCAGAAAAACACCATACTTTTGAATTTGGATAATTATTTCGTACCTTAAACGGCCTCCATGGACACATAGCCCTCTGTAAAATACCGTCAACTTGCATGCGGTTTCACCGCAAACAATACAGCACTATACAGTGTTACAAAAAAACATTTCTATGGTTGGGAATAACTTTTAAAGTTTTCAAGGGAGGCCGATAATTTTATATCTAAATTAAAGCGTAGGTTCTCCCCTTTCAGAAAAACACCATACTTTTGAATTTGGATAATTATTTCGTACCTTAAACGGCCTCCATGGACACATAGCCCTCTGTAAAATACCGTCAACTTGCATGCGGTTTCACCGCAAACAATACAGCACTATACAGTGTTACAAAAAAAACATTTCTATGGTTGGGAATAACTTTTAAAGTTTTCAAGAGAGGCCGATAATTTTATATCTAAATTAAAGCTTAGGTTCTCCCCTTTCAGAAAAACCCATACTTTTGAATTTGGATAATTATTTCGTACCTTAAACGGCCTCCATGGACACATAGCCCTCTGTAAAATACCGTCAACTTGCATGCGGTTTCACCGCAAACAATACAGCACTATACAGTGTTACAAAAAAAACATTTCTATGGTTGGGAATAACTTTTAAAGTTTTCAAGGGAGGCCGATAATTTTATATCTAAATTAAAGCTTAGGTTCTCCCCTTTCAGAAAAACACCATACTTTTGAATTTGGATAATTATTTCGTACCTTAAACGGCCTCCATGGACACATAGCCCTCTGTAAAATACCGTCAACTTGCATGCGGTTTCACCGCAAACAATACAACACTATACAGTGATCCAAAAAACATTTCTATGGTTTGGGAATAACTTTTAAAGTTTTCAAGATAATTTTATATCTAAATTAAAGCTTAGGTTCTCCCCTTTCAGAAAAACACCATACTTTTGAATTTGGATAATTATTTCGTACCTTAAACGGCCTCCATGGACACATAGCCCTCTGTAAAATACCGTCAACTTGCATGCGGTTTCACCGCAAACAATACAGCACTATACAATGTTACAAAAAAACATTTCTATGGTTGGGAATAACTTTTAAAGTTTTCAAGGGAGGCCGATAATTTTATATCTAAATTAAAGCGTAGGTTCTCCCCTTTCAGAAAAACACCATACTTTTGAATTTGGATAATTATTTCGTACCTTAAACGGCCTCCATGGACACATAGCCCTCTGTAAAATACCGTCAACTTGCATGCGGTTTCACCGCAAACAATACAGCACTATACAGTGTTACAAAAAACACATTTCTATGGTTGGGAATAACTTTTAAAGTTTTCAAGGGAGGCCGATAATTTTATATCTAAATTAAAGCGTAGGTTCTCCCCTTTCAGAAAAACACCATACTTTTGAATTTGGATAATTATTTCGTACCTTAAACGGCCTCCATGGACACATAGCCCTCTGTAAAATACCGTCAACTTGCATGCGGTTTCACCGCAAACAATACAGCACTATACAGTGTTACAAAAAAAACATTTCTATGGTTGGGAATAACTTTTAAAATTTTCAAGGGAGGCCGATAATTTTATATCTAAATTAAAGCGTAGGTTCTCCCCTTTCAGAAAAACACCATACTTTTGAATTTGGATAATTATTTCGTACCTTAAACGGCCTCCATGGACACATAGCCCTCTGTAAAATACCGTCAACTTGCATGCGGTTTCACCGCAAACAATACAGCACTATACAGTGTTACAAAAAAACATTTCTATTGTTGGGAATAACTTTTAAAGTTTTCATGGGAGGCCGATAATTTTATATCTAAATTAAAGCTTAGGTTCTCCCCTTTCAGAAAAACACCATACTTTTGAATTTGGATAATTATTTCGTACCTTAAACGGCCTCCATGGACACATAGCCCTCTGTAAAATACCGTCAACTTGCATGCGGTTTCACCGCAAACAATACAGCACTATACAGTGTTACAAAAAAACATTTCTATGGTTGGGAATAACTTTTAAAGTTTTCAAGGGAGGCCGATAATTTTATATCTAAATTAAAGCGTAGGTTCTCCCCTTTCAGAAAAACACCATACTTTTGAATTTGGATAATTATTTCGTACCTTAAACGGCCTCCATGGACACATAGCCCTCTGTAAAATACCGTCAACTTGCATGCGGTTTCACCGCAAACAATACAGCACTATACAGTGTTACAAAAAAACATTTCTATTGTTGGGAATAACTTTTAAAGTTTTCAATGGAGGCCGATAATTTTATATCTAAATTAAAGCTTAGGTTCTCCCCTTTCAGAAAAACACCATACTTTTGAATTTGGATAATTATTTCGTACCTTAAACGGCCTCCATGGACACATAGCCCTCTGTAAAATACCGTCAACTTGCATGCGGTTTCACCGCAAACAATACAGCACTATACAGTGTTCCAAAAAAACATTTCTATGGTTGGGAATAACTTTTAAAGTTTTCAAGCGAGGCCGATAATTTTATATCTAAATTATAGCGTAGGTTCTCCCCTTTCAGAAAAACACCATACTTTTGAATTTGGATAATTATTTCGTACCTTAAACGGCCTCCATGGACACATAGCCCTCTGTAAAATACCGGTCAACTTGCATGCGGTTTCACCGCAAACAATACAACAATACAGTGTTACAAAAAAAAACATTTCTATGGTTGGGAATAACTTTTAAAGTTTTCAAGGGAGGCCGATAATTTTATATCTAAATTAAAGCGTAGGTTCTCCCCTTTCAGAAAAACACCATACTTTTGAATGTGGATAATTATTTCGTACCTTAAACGGCCTCCATGGACACATAGCCCTCTGTAAAATACCGTCAACTTGCATGCGGTTTCACCGCAAACAATACAGCACTATACAGTGTTACAAAAAAACATTTCTATGGTTGGGAATAACTTTTAAAGTTTTCAAGGGAGGCCGATAATTTTATATCTAAATTAAAGCTTAGGTTCTCCCCTTTCAGAAAAACACCATACTTTTGAATTTGGATAATTATTTCGTACCTTAAACGGCCTCCATGGACACATAGCCCTCTGTAAAATACCGTCAACTTGCATGCGGTTTCACCGCAAACAATACAACACTATACAGTGTTACAAAAAAAACATTTCTATGGTTGGGAATAACTTTTAAAGTTTTCAAGGGAGGCCGATAATTTTATATCTAAATTAAAGCGTAGGTTCTCCCCTTTCAGAAAAACACCATACTTTTGAATTTGGATAATTATTTCGTACCTTAAACGGCCTCCATGGACACATAGCCCTCTGTAAAATACCGTCAACTTGCATGCGGTTTCACCGCAAACAATACAGCACTATACAGTGTTACAAAAAAACATTTCTATGGTTGGGAATAACTTTTAAAGTTTTCAAGGGAGGCCGATAATTTTATATCTAAATTAAAGCGTAGGTTCTCCCCATTATCAAAAACACCATACTTTTGAATTTGGATAATTATTTCGTACCTTAAACGGCCTCCATGGACACATAGCCCTCTGTAAAATACCGTCAACTTGCATGCGGTTTCACCGCAAACAATACAGCACTATACAGTGTTACAAAAAAAAACATCTCTATGGTTGGGAATAACTTTTAAAGTTTTCAAGGGAGGCCGATAATTTTATATCTAAATTAAATCGTAGGTTCTCCCTTTCAGAAAAACACCATACTTTTGAATTTGGATAATTATTTCGTACCTTAAACGGCCTCCATGGACACATAGCCCTCTGTAAAATACCGTCAACTTGCATGCGGTTTCACCGCAAACAATACAGCACTATACAGTGTTACAAAAAAAACATTTCTATGGTTGGGAATAACTTTTAAAGTTTTCAAGGGAGGCCGATAATTTTATATCTAAATTAAAGCTTAGGTTCTCCCTTTCAGAAAAACACCATACTTTTGAATTTGGATAATTATTTCGTACCTTAAACGGCCTCCATGGACACATAGCCCTCTGTAAAATACCGTCAACTTGCATGCGGTTTCACCGCAAACAATACAGCACTATACAGTGTTACAAAAAAAAACATTTCTATGGTTGGGGATAACTTTTAAAGTTTTCAAGGAGGCCGATAATTTTATATCTAAATTAAAGCGTAGGTTCTCCCCTTTCAGAAAAACACCATACTTTTGAATTTGGATAATTATTTCGTACCTTAAACGGCCTCCATGGACACATAGCCCTCTGTAAAATACCGTCAACTTGCATGCGGTTTCACCGCAAACAATACAGCACTATACAGTGTTACAAAAAAAACATTTCTATGGTTGGGAATAACTTTTAAAGTTTTCAAGGGAGGCCGATAATTTTATATCTAAATTAAAGCTTAGGTTCTCCCTTTCAGAAAAACACCATACTTTTGAATTTGGATAATTATTTCGTACCTTAAACGGCCTCCATGGACACATAGCCCTCTGTAAAATACCGTCAACTTGCATGCGGTTTCACCGCAAACAATACAGCACTATACAGTGTTACAAAAAAAAAACATTTCTATGGTTGGGAATAACTTTTAAAGTTTTCAAGGGAGGCCGATAATTTTATATCTAAATTAAAGCGTAGGTTCTCCCCTTTCAGAAAAACACCATACTTTTGAATTTGGATAATTATTTCGTACCTTAAACGGCCTCCATGGACACATAGCCCTCTGTAAAATACCGTCAACTTGCATGCGGTTTCACCGCAAACAATACAGCACTATACAGTGTTACAAAAAAAAACATTTCTATGGTTGGGAATAACTTTTAAAGTTTTCAAGGGAGGCCGATAATTTTATATCTAAATTAAAGCGTAGGTTCTCCCCTTTCAGAAAAACACCATACTTTTGAATTTGGATAATTATTTCGTACCTTAAACGGCCTCCATGGACACATAGCCCTCTGTAAAATACCGTCAACTTGCATGCGGTTTCACCGCAAACAATACAGCACTATACAGTGTTACAAAAAAAAACATTTCTATGGTTGGGAATAACTTTTAAAGTTTTCAAGGGAGGCCGATAATTTTATATCTAAATTAAAGCGTAGGTTCTCCCCTTTCAGAAAAACACCATACTTTTGAATTTGGATAATTATTTCGTACCTTAAACGGCCTCCATGGACACATAGCCCTCTGTAAAATACCGTCAACTTGCATGCGGTTTCACCGCAAACAATACAGCACTATACAGTGTTACAAAAAAAAACATTTCTATGGTTGGGAATAACTTTTAAAGTTTTCAAGGATGGCCGATAATTTTATATCTAAATTAAAGCGTAGGTTCTCCCTTTCAGAAAAACACCATACTTTTGAATTTGGATAATTATTTCGTACCTTAAACGGCCTCCATGGACACATAGCCCTCTGTAAAATACCGTCAACTTGCATGCGGTTTCACCGCAAACAATACAGCACTATACAGTGTTACAAAAAAAAACATTTCTATGGTTGGGAATAACTTTTAAAGTTTTCAAGGGAGGCCGATAATTTTATATCTAAATTAAAGCTAGGTTCTCCCCTTTCAGAAAAACACCATACTTTTGAATTTGGATAATTATTTCGTACCTTAAACGGCCTCCATGGACACATAGCCCTCTGTAAAATACCGTCAACTTGCATGCGGTTTCACCGCAAACAATACAGCACTTTTACAGTGTTACAAAAAAACATTTCTATTGTTGCAATAACTTTTAAAGTTTTCAAGGAGGCCGATAATTTTATATCTAAATTAAAGCGTAGGTTCTCCCCTTTCAGAAAAACACCATACTTTTGAATTTGGATAATTATTTCGTACCTTAAACGGCCTCCATGGACACATAGCCCTCTGTAAAATACCGTCAACTTGCATGCGGTTTCACCGCAAACAATACAGCACTATACAGTGTTACAAAAAAAAAACATTTCTATGGTTGGGAATAACTTTTAAAGTTTTCAAGGTTCCGATAATTTTATATCTAAATTAAAGCGTAGGTTATCCACTTTCAGAAAAACACCATACTTTTGAATTTGGATAATTATTTCGTACCTTAAACGGCCTCCATGGACACATAGCCCTCTGTAAAATACCGTCAACTTGCATGCGGTTTCACCGCAAACAATACAGCACTATACAGTGTTACAAAAAAACATTTCTATGGTTGGGAATAACTTTTAAAGTTTTCAAAAGAGGCCGATAATTTTATATCTAAATTAAAGCTTAGGTTCTCCCCTTTCAGAAAAACACCATACTTTTGAATTTGGATAATTATTTCGTACCTTAAACGGCCTCCATGGACACATAGCCCTCTGTAAAATACCGTCAACTTGCATGCGGTTTCACCGCAAACAATACAGCACTATACAGTGTTACAAAAAAACATTTCTATGGTTGGGAATAACTTTTAAAGTTTTCAAGGGAGGCCGATAATTTTATATCTAAATTAAAGCGTAGGTTCTCCCCTTTCAGAAAAACACCATACTTTTGAATTTGGATAATTATTTCGTACCTTAAACGGCCTCCATGGACACATAGCCCTCTGTAAAATACCGTCAACTTGCATGCGGTTTCACCGCAAACAATACAGCACTATACAGTGTTACAAAAAACATTTCTATGGTTGGGAATAACTTTTAAAGTTTTCAAGGGAGGCCGATAATTTTATATCTAAATTAAAGCGTAGGTTCTCCCCTTTCAGAAAAACACCATACTTTTGAATTTGGATAATTATTTCGTACCTTAAACGGCCTCCATGGACACATAGCCCTCTGTAAAATACCGTCAACTTGCATGCGGTTTCACCGCAAACAATACAGCACTATACAGTGTTTTAAAAAAAGCATTTCTATGGTTGGGAATAACTTTTAAAGTTTTCAAGAGGCCGATAATTTTATATCTAAATTAAAGCTTAGGTTCTCCCCTTTCAGAAAAAACACCATACTTTTGAATTTGGATAATTATTTCGTACCTTAAACGGCCTCCATGGACACATAGCCCTCTGTAAAATACCGTCAACTTGCATGCGGTTTCACCGCAAACAATACAGCACTATACAGTGTTACAAAAAAAACATTTCTATGGTTGGGAATAACTTTAAAGTTTTCAAGGGAGGCCGATAATTTTATATCTAAATTAAAGCTTAGGTGCTCCCCTTTCAGAAAAACACCATACTTTTGAATTTGGATAATTATTTCGTACCTTAAACGGCCTCCATGGACACATAGCCCTCTGTAAAATACCGTCAACTTGCATGCGCTTTCACCGCAAACAATACAGCACTATACAGTGTTACAAAAAACATTTCTATGGTTGGGAATAACTTTTAAAGTTTTCAAGGGAGGCCGATAATTTTATATCTAAATTAAAGCTTAGGTTCTCCCCTTTCAGAAAAACACCATACTTTTGAATTTGGATAATTATTTCGTACCTTAAACGGCCTCCATGGACACATAGCCCTCTGTAAAATACCGTCAACTTGCATGCGGTTTCACCGCAAACAATACAGCACTATACAGTGTTACAAAAAAAACATTTCTATGGTTGGGAATAACTTTTAAAGTTTTCAAGGGAGGCCGATAATTTTATATCTAAATTAAAGCGTAGGTTCTCCTTTCAGAAAAACACCATACTTTTGAATTTGGATAATTATTTCGTACCTTAAACGGCCTCCATGGACACATAGCCCTCTGTAAAAATACCGTCAACTTGCATGCGGTTTCACCGCAAACAATACAGCACTATACAGTGTTACAAAAAACATTTCTATGGTTGGGAATAACTTTTAAAGTTTTCAAGCGAGGCCGATAATTTTATATCTAAATTAAAGCTTAGGTTCTCCCCTTTCAGAAAAACACCATACTTTTGAATTTGGATAATTATTTCGTACCTTAAACGGCCTCCATGGACACATAGCCCTCTGTAAAATACCGTCAACTTGCATGCGGTTTCACCGCAAACAATACAGCACTATACAGTGTTACAAAAAAAACATTTCTATGGTTGGGAATAACTTTTAAAGTTTTCAAGGGAGGCCGATAATTTTATATCTAAATTAAAGCTTAGGTTCTCCCCTTTCAGAAAAACACCATACTTTTGAATTTGGATAATTATTTCGTACCTTAAACGGCCTCCATGGACACATAGCCCTCTGTAAAATACCGTCAACTTGCATGCGGTTTCACCGCAAACAATACAGCACTATACAGTGTTACAAAAAAACATTTCTATTGTTGGGAATAACTTTTAAAGTTTTCAAGGAGGCCGATAATTTTATATCTAAATTAAAGCTTAGGTTCTCCCCTTTCAGAAAAACACCATACTTTTGAATTTGGATAATTATTTCGTACCTTAAACGGCCTCCATGGACACATAGCCCTCTGTAAAATACCGTCAACTTGCATGCGGTTTCACCGCAAACAATACAGCACTATACAGTGTTACAAAAAAAACATTTCTATGGTTGGGAATAACTTTTAAAGTTTTCAAGGGAGGCCGATAATTTTATATCTAAATTAAAGCGTAGGTTCTCCCCTTTCAGAAAAACACCATACTTTTGAATTTGGATAATTATTTCGTACCTTAAACGGCCTCCATGGACACATAGCCCTCTGTAAAATACCGTCAACTTGCATGCGGTTTCACCGCAAACAATACAGCACTATACAGTGTTACAAAAAAAACATTTCTATGGTTGGGAATAACTTTTAAAGTTTTCAAGGGAGGCCGATAATTTTATATCTAAATTAAAGCTTAGGTTCTCCCCTTTCAGAAAAACACCATACTTTTGAATTTGGATAATTATTTCGTACCTTAAACGGCCTCCATGGACACATAGCCCTCTGTAAAATACCGTCAACTTGCATGCGGTTTCACCGCAAACAATACAGCACTATACAGTGTTACAAAAAAAACATTTCTATGGTTGGGAATAACTTTTAAAGTTTTCAAGGGAGGCCGATAATTTTATATCTAAATTAAAGCGTAGGTTCTAACCTTTCAGAAAAACACCATACTTTTGAATTTGGATAATTATTTCGTACCTTAAACGGCCTCCATGGACACATAGCCCTCTGTAAAATACCGTCAACTTGCATGCGGTTTCACCGCAAACAATACAACACTATACAGTGTTACAAAAAAACATTTCTATGGTTGGGAATAACTTTTAAAGTTTTCAAGGGAGGCCGATAATTTTATATCTAAATTAAAGCTTAGGTTCTCCCCTTTCAGAAAAACACCATACTTTTGAATTTGGATAATTATTTCGTACCTTAAACGGCCTCCATGGACACATAGCCCTCTGTAAAATACCGTCAACTTGCATGCGGTTTCACCGCAAACAATACAGCACTATACAGTGTTACAAAAAAACATTTCTATGGTTGGGAATAACTTTTAAAGTTTTCAAGGAAGCCGATAATTTTATATCTAAATTAAAGCTTAGGTTCTCCCCTTTCAGAAAAACACCATACTTTTGAATTTGGATAATTATTTCGTACCTTAAACGGCCTCCATGGACACATAGCCCTCTGTAAAATACCGTCAACTTGCATGCGGTTTCACCGCAAACAATGCAGCACTATACAGTGTTACAAAAAAAATTTTTATGGTTGGGAATAACTTTTAAAGTTTTCAAAGGGAGGCCGATAATTTTATATCTAAATTAAAGCTTAGGTTCTCCCCTTTCAGAAAAACACCATACTTTTGAATTTGGATAATTATTTCGTACCTTAAACGGCCTCCATGGACACATAGCCCTCTGTAAAATACCGTCAACTTGCATGCGGTTTCACCGCAAACAATACAGCACTATACAGTGTTACAAAAAAACATTTCTATGGTTGGGAATAACTTTTAAAGTTTTCAAGGGAGGCCGATAATTTTATATCTAAATTAAAGCGTAGGTTCTCCCCTTTCAGAAAAACACCATACTTTTGAATTTGGATAATTATTTCGTACCTTAAACGGCCTCCATGGACACATAGCCCTCTGTAAAATACCGTCAACTTGCATGCGGTTTCACCGCAAACAATACAGCACTATACAGTGTTACAAAAAAACATTTCTATGGTTGGGAATAACTTTTAAAGTTTTCAAGGGAGGCCGATAATTTTATATCTAAATTAAAGCGTAGGTTCTCCCCTTTCAGAAAAACACCATACTTTTGAATTTGGATAATTATTTCGTACCTTAAACGGCCTCCATGGACACATAGCCCTCTGTAAAATACCGTCAACTTGCATGCGGTTTCACCGCAAACAATACAGCACTATACAGTGTTACAAAAAAAACATTTCTATGGTTGGGAATAACTTTTAAAGTTTTCAAGGAGCCGATAATTTTATATCTAAATTAAAGCTTAGGTTCTCCCTTTCAGAAAAACACCATACTTTTGAATTTGGATAATTATTTCGTACCTTAAACGGCCTCCATGGACACATAGCCCTCTGTAAAATACCGTCAACTTGCATGCGGTTTCACCGCAAACAATACAGCACTATACAGTGTTACAAAAAAAACATTTCTATGGTTGGGAATAACTTTTAAAGTTTTCAAGGGAGCCGATAATTTTATATCTAAATTAAAGCTTAGGTTCTCCCTTTCAGAAAAACACCATACTTTTGAATTTGGATAATTATTTCGTACCTTAAACGGCCTCCATGGACACATAGCCCTCTGTAAAATACCGTCAACTTGCATGCGGTTTCACCGCAAACAATACAACACTATACAGTGTTACAAAAAAAACATTTCTATGGTTGGGAATAACTTTTAAAGTTTTCAAAGGAGGCCGATAATTTTATATCTAAATTAAAGCTTAGGTTCTTCCCTTTCAGAAAAACACCATACTTTTGAATTTGGATAATTATTTCGTACCTTAAACGGCCTCCATGGACACATAGCCCTCTGTAAAATACCGTCAACTTGCATGCGGTTTCACCGCAAACAATACATCACTATACAGTGTTACAAAAAAAACATTTCTATGGTTGGGAATAACTTTTAAAGTTTTCAAGGGAGGCCGATAATTTTATATCTAAATTAAAGCTTAGGTTCTCCCCTTTCAGAAAAACACCATACTTTTGAATTTGGATAATTATTTCGTACCTTAAACGGCCTCCATGGACACATAGCCCTCTGTAAAATACCGTCAACTTGCATGCGGTTTCACCGCAAACAATACAGCACTATACAGTGTTACAAAAAAACATTTCTATGGTTGGGAATAACTTTTAAAGTTTTCAAGGGAGGCCGATAATTTTATATCTAAATTAAAGCGTAGGTTCTCCCCTTTCAGAAAAACACCATACTTTTGAATTTGGATAATTATTTCGTACCTTAAACGGCCTCCATGGACACATAGCCCTCTGTAAAATACCGTCAACTTGCATGCGGTTTCACCGCAAACAATACAGCACTATACAGTGTTACAAAAAAACATTTCTATGGTTGGGAATAACTTTTAAAGTTTTCAAGGGAGGCCGATAATTTTATATCTAAATTAAAGCTTAGGTTCTCCCTTTCAGAAAAACACCATACTTTTGAATTTGGATAATTATTTCGTACCTTAAACGGCCTCCATGGACACATAGCCCTCTGTAAAATACCGTCAACTTGCATGCGGTTTCACCGCAAACAATACAGCACTATACAGTGTTACAAAAAAAACATTTCTATGGTTGGGAATAACTTTTAAAGTTTTCAAGGGAGGCCGATAATTTTATATCTAAATTAAAGCTTAGGTTCTCCCCTTTCAGAAAAACACCATACTTTTGAATTTGGATAATTATTTCGTACCTTAAACGGCCTCCATGGACACATAGCCCTCTGTAAAATACCGTCAACTTGCATGCGGTTTCACCGCAAACAATACAGCACTATACAGTGTTACAAAAAAAAAATTTCTATGGTTGGGAATAACTTTTAAAGTTTTCAAGGGAGGCCGATAATTTTATATCTAAATTAAAGCGTAGGTTCTCCCCTTTCAGAAAAACACCATACTTTTGAATTTGGATAATTATTTCGTACCTTAAACGGCCTCCATGGACACATAGCCCTCTGTAAAATACCGTCAACTTGCATGCGGTTTCACCGCAAACAATACAGCACTATACAGTGTTACAAAAAAAACATTTCTATGGTTGGGAATAACTTTTAAAGTTTTCAAGGGAGGCCGATAATTTTATATCTAAATTAAAGCTTAGGTTCTCCCCTTTCAGAAAAACACCATACTTTTGAATTTGGATAATTATTTCGTACCTTAAACGGCCTCCATGGACACATAGCCCTCTGTAAAATACCGTCAACTTGCATGCGGTTTCACCGCAAACAATACAGCACTATACAGTGTTACAAAAAAAACATTTCTATGGTTGGGAATAACTTTTAAAGTTTTCAAGGGAGGCCGATAATTTTATATCTAAATTAAAGCTTAGGTTCTCCCCTTTCAGAAAAACACCATACTTTTGAATTTGGATAATTATTTCGTACCTTAAACGGCCTCCATGGACACATAGCCCTCTGTAAAATACCGTCAACTTGCATGCGGTTTCACCGCAAACAATACAGCACTATACAGTGTTACAAAAAAAACATTTCTATGGTTGGGAATAACTTTTAAAGTTTTCAAGGGAGGCCGATAATTTTATATCTAAATTAAAGCTTAGGTTCTCCCCTCTCAGAAAAACACCATACTTTTGAATTTGGATAATTATTTCGTACCTTAAACGGCCTCCATGGACACATAGCCCTCTGTAAAATACCGTCAACTTGCATGCGGTTTCACCGCAAACAATACAGCACTATACAGTGTTACAAAAAAAACATTTCTATGGTTGGGAATAACTTTTAAAGTTTTCAAGGGAGGCCGATAATTTTATATCTAAATTAAAGCTTAGGTTCTCCCCTTTCAGAAAAACACCATACTTTTGAATTTGGATAATTATTTCGTACCTTAAACGGCCTCCATGGACACATAGCCCTCTGTAAAATACCGTCAACTTGCATGCGGTTTCACCGCAAACAATACAGCACTATACAGTGTTACAAAAAAACATTTCTATGGTTGGGAATAACTTTTAAAGTTTTCAAGGGAGGCCGATAATTTTATATCTAAATTAAAGCGTAGGTTCTCCCCTTTCAGAAAAACACCATACTTTTGAATTTGGATAATTATTTCGTACCTTAAACGGCCTCCATGGACACATAGCCCTCTGTAAAATACCGTCAACTTGCATGCGGTTTCACCGCAAACAATACAGCACTATACAGTGTTACAAAAAAACATTTCTATGGTTGGGAATAACTTTTAAAGTTTTCAAGGGAGGCCGATAATTTTATATCTAAATTAAAGCTTAGGTTCTCCCCTTTCAGAAAAACACCATACTTTTGAATTTGGATAATTATTTCGTACCTTAAACGGCCTCCATGGACACATAGCCCTCTGTAAAATACCGTCAACTTGCATGCGGTTTCACCGCAAACAATACAGCACTATACAGTGTTACAAAAAAAACATTTCTATGGTTGGGAATAACTTTTAAAGTTTTCAAGGGAGGCCGATAATTTTATATCTAAATTAAAGCTTAGGTTCTCCCCTTTCAGAAAAACACCATACTTTTGAATTTGGATAATTATTTCGTACCTTAAACGGCCTCCATGGACACATAGCCCTCTGTAAAATACCGTCAACTTGCATGCGGTTTCACCGCAAACAATACAGCACTATACAGTGTTACAAAAAAACATTTCTATGGTTGGGAATAACTTTTAAAGTTTTCAAGGGAGGCCGATAATTTTATATCTAAATTAAAGCTAGGTTCTCCCCTTTCAGAAAAACACCATACTTTTGAATTTGGATAATTATTTCGTACCTTAAACGGCCTCCATGGACACATAGCCCTCTGTAAAATACCGTCAACTTGCATGCGGTTTCACCGCAAACAATACAGCACTATACAGTGTTACAAAAAAAACATTTCTATGGTTGGGAATAACTTTTAAAGTTTTCAAGGGAGGCCGATAATTTTATATCTAAATTAAAGCTTAGGTTCTCCCCTTTCAGAAAAACACCATACTTTTGAATTTGGATAATTATTTCGTACCTTAAACGGCCTCCATGGACACATAGCCCTCTGTAAAATACCGTCAACTTGCATGCGGTTTCACCGCAAACAATACAGCACTATACAGTGTTACAAAAAAAACATTTCTATGGTTGGGAATAACTTTTAAAGTTTTCAAGGGAGGCCGATAATTTTATATCTAAATTAAAGCTTAGGTTCTCCCTTTCAGAAAAACACCATACTTTTGAATTTGGATAATTATTTCGTACCTTAAACGGCCTCCATGGACACATAGCCCTCTGTAAAATACCGTCAACTTGCATGCGGTTTCACCGCAAACAATACAGCACTATACAGTGTTACAAAAAAAAACATTTCTATGGTTGGGAATAACTTTTAAAGTTTTCAAGGGAGGCCGATAATTTTATATCTAAATTAAAGCTTAGGTTCTCCCCTTTCAGAAAAACACCATACTTTTGAATTTGGATAATTATTTCGTACCTTAAACGGCCTCCATGGACACATAGCCCTCTGTAAAATACCGTCAACTTGCATGCGGTTTCACCGCAAACAATACAGCACTATACAGTGTTACAAAAAAAAACATTTCTATGGTTGGGAATAACTTTTAAAGTTTTCAAGGAAGGCCGATAATTTTATATCTAAATTAAAGCGTAGGTTCTCCCCTTTCAGAAAAACACCATACTTTTGAATTTGGATAATTATTTCGTACCTTAAACGGCCTCCATGGACACATAGCCCTCTGTAAAATACCGTCAACTTGCATGCGGTTTCACCGCAAACAATACAGCACTATACAGTGTTACAAAAAAAACATTTCTATGGTTGGGAATAACTTTTAAAGTTTTCAAGGGAGGCCGATAATTTTATATCTAAATTAAAGCTTAGGTTCTCCCCTTTCAGAAAAACACCATACTTTTGAATTTGGATAATTATTTCGTACCTTAAACGGCCTCCATGGACACATAGCCCTCTGTAAAATACCGTCAACTTGCATGCGGTTTCACCGCAAACAATACAGCACTATATAGTGTTACAAAAAAAACATTTCTATGGTTGGGAATAACTTTTAAAGTTTTCAAGGGAGGCCGATAATTTTATATCTAAATTAAAGCTTAGGTTCTCCCCTTTCAGAAAAACACCATACTTTTGAATTTGGATAATTATTTCGTACCTTAAACGGCCTCCATGGACACATAGCCCTCTGTAAAATACCGTCAACTTGCATGCGGTTTCACCGCAAACAATACAGCACTATACAGTGTTACAAAAAAAACATTTCTAGGGTTGGGAATAACTTTTAAAGTTTTCAAGGGAGGCCGATAATTTTATATCTAAATTAAAGCTTAGGTTCTCCCCTTTCAGAAAAACACCATACTTTTGAATTTGGATAATTATTTCGTACCTTAAACGGCCTCCATGGACACATAGCCCTCTGTAAAATACCGTCAACTTGCATGCGGTTTCACCGCAAACAATACAGCACTATACAGTGTTACAAAAGAAAACATTTCTATGGTTGGGAATAACTTTTCAAGTTTTTAAGGGAGGCAGATAAAATTGATATCTAAATTAAAGCGTAGGTTCTCCCCTTTCAGAAAAACACCATACTTTTGAATTTGGATAATTATTTCGTACCTTAAACGGCCTCCATGGACACATAGCCCTCTGTAAAATACCGTCAACTTGCATGCGGTTTCACCGCAAACAATACAACACTATACAGTGTTCCAAAAAACATTTCTATGGATGGGAATAACTTTTAAAGTTTTCAAGGGAGGCCGATAATTTTATATCTAAATTAAAGCTAGGTTCTCCCCTTTCAGAAAAACACCATACTTTTGAATTTGGATAATTATTTCGTACCTTAAACGGCCTCCATGGACACATAGCCCTCTGTAAAATACCGTCAACTTGCATGCGGTTTCACCGCAAACAATACAGCACTATACAGTGTTACAAAAAAACATTTCTATTGTTGGGAATAACTTTTAAAGTTTTCAAGGGAGGCCGATAATTTTATATCTAAATTAAAGCTTAGGTTCTCCCTTTCAGAAAAACACCATACTTTTGAATTTGGATAATTATTTCGTACCTTAAACGGCCTCCATGGACACATAGCCCTCTGTAAAATACCGTCAACTTGCATGCGGTTTCACCGCAAACAATACAACACTATACAGTGTTACAAAAAAAACATTTCTATGGTTGGGAATAACTTTTAAAGTTTTCAAGGGAGGCCGATAATTTTATATCTAAATTAAAGCTTAGGTTCTCTCTTTCAGAAAAACACCATACTTTTGAATTTGGATAATTATTTCGTACCTTAAACGGCCTCCATGGACACATAGCCCTCTGTAAAATACCGTCAACTTGCATGCGGTTTCACCGCAAACAATACAGCACTATACAGTGTTACAAAAAAAAACATTTCTATGGTTGGGAATAACTTTTAAAGTTTTCAAGAGAGGCCGATAATTTTATATCTAAATTAAAGCGTAGGTTCTCCCCTTTCAGAAAAACACCATACTTTTGAATTTGGATAATTATTTCGTACCTTAAACGGCCTCCATGGACACATAGCCCTCTGTAAAATACCGTCAACTTGCATGCGGTTTCACCGCAAACAATACAGCACTATACAGTGTTACAAAAAAACATTTCTATGGTTGGGAATAACTTTTAAAGTTTTCAAGGAGGCCGATAATTTTATATCTAAATTAAAGCGTAGGTTCTCCCCTTAGAGAAAAACACCATACTTTTGAATTTGGATAATTATTTCGTACCTTAAACGGCCTCCATGGACACATAGCCCTCTGTAAAATACCGTCAACTTGCATGCGGTTTCACCGCAAACAATACAGCACTATACAGTGTTACAACAAAACATTTCTATGGTTGGGAATAACTTTTAAAGTTTTCATGGGAGGCCGATAATTTTATATCTAAATTAAAGCTTAGGATTCTCCCTTTCAGAAAAACACCATACTTTTGAATTTGGATAATTATTTCGTACCTTAAACGGCCTCCATGGACACATAGCCCTCTGTAAAATACCGTCAACTTGCATGCGGTTTCACCGCAAACAATACAACACTATACAGTGTTACAAAAAAACATTTCTATGGTTGGGAATAACTTTTAAAGTTTTCAAGGGAGGCCGATAATTTTATATCTAAATTAAAGCTTAGGTTCTCCCCTTTCAGAAAAACACCATACTTTTGAATTTGGATAATTATTTCGTACCTTAAACGGCCTCCATGGACACATAGCCCTCTGTAAAATACCGTCAACTTGCATGCGGTTTCACCGCAAACAATACAGCACTATACAGTGTTACAAAAAAACATTTCTATGGTTGGGAATAACTTTTAAAGTTTTCAAGGGAGGCCGATAATTTTATATCTAAATTAAAGCAACGCGTCTCCCCTTTCAGAAAAACACCATACTTTTGAATTTGGATAATTATTTCGTACCTTAAACGGCCTCCATGGACACATAGCCCTCTGTAAAATACCGTCAACTTGCATGCGGTTTCACCGCAAACAATACAACACTATAGAGTGTTACAAAAAAACATTTCTATGGTTGGGAATAACTTTTAAAGTTTTCAAGGGAGGCCGATAATTTTATATCTAAATTAAAGCTTAGGTTCTCCCCTTTCAGAAAAACACCATACTTTTGAATTTGGATAATTATTTCGTACCTTAAACGGCCTCCATGGACACATAGCCCTCTGTAAAATACCGTCAACTTGCATGCGGTTTCACCGCAAACAATACAACACTATACAGTGTTACAAAAAAAATCATTTCTATGGTTGGGAATAACTTTTAAAGTTTTCAAGGGAGGCCGATAATTTTATATCTAAATTAAAGCTTAGGTTCTCCCTTTCAGAAAAACACCATACTTTTGAATTTGGATAATTATTTCGTACCTTAAACGGCCTCCATGGACACATAGCCCTCTGTAAAATACCGTCAACTTGCATGCGGTTTCACCGCAAACAATACAGCACTATACAGTGTTACAAAAAAAACATTTCTATGGTTGGGAATAACTTTTAAAGTTTTCAAGGGAGGCCGATAATTTTATATCTAAATTAAAGCTTAGGTTCTCCCCTTTCAGAAAAACACCATACTTTTGAATTTGGATAATTATTTCGTACCTTAAACGGCCTCCATGGACACATAGCCCTCTGTAAAATACCGTCAACTTGCATGCGGTTTCACCGCAAACAATACAGCACTATACAGTGTTACAAAAAAAACATTTCTATGGTTGGGAATAACTTTTAAAGTTTTCAAAGGAGGCCGATAATTTTATATCTAAATTAAAGCGTAGGTTCTCCCCTTTCAGAAAAACACCATACTTTTGAATTTGGATAATTATTTCGTACCTTAAACGGCCTCCATGGACACATAGCCCTCTGTAAAATACCGTCAACTTGCATGCGGTTTCACCGCAAACAATACAGCACTATACAGTGTTACAAAAAAACATTTCTATGGTTGGGAATAACTTTTAAAGTTTTCAAGGGAGGCCGATAATTTTATATCTAAATTAAAGCTTAGGTTCTCCCCTTTCAGAAAAACACCATACTTTTGAATTTGGATAATTATTTCGTACCTTAAACGGCCTCCATGGACACATAGCCCTCTGTAAAATACCGTCAACTTGCATGCGGTTTCACCGCAAACAATACAGCACTATACAGTGTTACAAAAAAACATTTCTATGGTTGGGAATAACTTTTAAAGTTTTCAAGGGAGGCCGATAATTTTATATCTAAATTAAAGCTTAGGTTCTCCCTTTCAGAAAAACACCATACTTTTGAATTTGGATAATTATTTCGTACCTTAAACGGCCTCCATGGACACATAGCCCTCTGTAAAATACCGTCAACTTGCATGCGGTTTCACCGCAAACAATACAACACTATACAGTGTTACAAAAAAAAACATTTCTATGGTTGGGAATAACTTTTAAAGTTTTCAAGGAAGGCCGATAATTTTATATCTAAATTAAAGCGTAGGTTCTCCCCTTTCAGAAAAACACCATACTTTTGAATTTGGATAATTATTTCGTACCTTAAACGGCCTCCATGGACACATAGCCCTCTGTAAAATACCGTCAACTTGCATGCGGTTTCACCGCAAACAATACAACACTATACAGTGTTACAAAAAACATTTCTATGGTTGGGAATAACTTTTAAAGTTTTCAAGGGAGGCCGATAATTTTATATCTAAATTAAAGCTTAGGTTCTCCCCTTTCAGAAAAACACCATACTTTTGAATTTGGATAATTATTTCGTACCTTAAACGGCCTCCATGGACACATAGCCCTCTGTAAAATACCGTCAACTTGCATGCGGTTTCACCGCAAACAATACAGCACTATACAGTGTTACAAAAAAAACATTTCTATGGTTGGGAATAACTTTTAAAGTTTTCAAGGGAGGCCGATAATTTTATATCTAAATTAAAGCTAGGGTTCTCCCTTTCAGAAAAACACCATACTTTTGAATTTGGATAATTATTTCGTACCTTAAACGGCCTCCATGGACACATAGCCCTCTGTAAAATACCGTCAACTTGCATGCGGTTTCACCGCAAACAATACAGCACTATACAGTGTTCCACAAAAATCATTTCTATGGTTGGGAATAACTTTTAAAGTTTTCAAGGGAGGCCGATAATTTTATATCTAAAATAAAGCGTAGGTTCTCCCCTTTCAGAAAAACACCATACTTTTGAATTTGGATAATTATTTCGTACCTTAAACGGCCTCCATGGACACATAGCCCTCTGTAAAATACCGTCAACTTGCATGCGGTTTCACCGCAAACAATACAGCACTATACAGTGTTACAAAAAAAACATTTCTATGGTTGGGAATAACTTTTAAAGTTTTCAAAGGAGGCCGATAATTTTATATCTAAATTAAAGCGTAGGTTCTCCCCTTTCAGAAAAACACCATACTTTTGAATTTGGATAATTATTTCGTACCTTAAACGGCCTCCATGGACACATAGCCCTCTGTAAAATACCGTCAACTTGCATGCGGTTTCACCGCAAACAATACAGCACTATACAGTGTTACAAAAAAACATTTCTATTGTTGGGAATAACTTTTAAAGTTTTCAAGGGAGGCCGATAATTTTATATCTAAATTAAAGCGTAGGTTCTCCCTTTCAGAAAAACACCATACTTTTGAATTTGGATAATTATTTCGTACCTTAAACGGCCTCCATGGACACATAGCCCTCTGTAAAATACCGTCAACTTGCATGCGGTTTCACCGCAAACAATACAGCACTATACAGTGTTACAAAAAACATTTCTATGGTTGGGAATAACTTTTAAAGTTTTCAAGGGAGGCCGATAATTTTATATCTAAATTAAAGCTTAGGTTCTCCCCTTTCAGAAAAACACCATACTTTTGAATTTGGATAATTATTTCGTACCTTAAACGGCCTCCATGGACACATAGCCCTCTGTAAAATACCGTCAACTTGCATGCGGTTTCACCGCAAACAATACAACACTATACAGTGTTACAAAAAAACATTTCTATTGTTGGGAATAACTTTTAAAGTTTTCAAGGAGGCCGATAATTTTATATCTAAATTAAAGCGTAGGTTCTCCCCTTTCAGAAAAACACCATACTTTTGAATTTGGATAATTATTTCGTACCTTAAACGGCCTCCATGGACACATAGCCCTCTGTAAAATACCGTCAACTTGCATGCGGTTTCACCGCAAACAATACAGCACTATACAGTGTTACAAAAAAACATTTCTATGGTTGGGAATAACTTTTAAAGTTTTCAAGGGAGGCCGATAATTTTATATCTAAATTAAAGCGTAGGTTCTCCCCTTTCAGAAAAACACCATACTTTTGAATTTGGATAATTATTTCGTACCTTAAACGGCCTCCATGGACACATAGCCCTCTGTAAAATACCGTCAACTTGCATGCGGTTTCACCGCAAACAATACAGCACTATACAGTGTTACAAAAAAAACATTTCTATGGTTGGGAATAACTTTTAAAGTTTTCAAGGGAGGCCGATAATTTTATATCTAAATTAAAGCTTAGGTTCTCCCCTTTCAGAAAAACACCATACTTTTGAATTTGGATAATTATTTCGTACCTTAAACGGCCTCCATGGACCCTCTGTAAAATACCGTCAACTTGCATGCGGTTTCACCGCAAACAATACAGCACTATACAGTGTTACAAAAAAAACATTTCTATGGTTGGGAATAACTTTTAAAGTTTTCAAAGGAGGCCGATAATTTTATATCTAAATTAAAGCTAAGGTTCTCCCCTTTCAGAAAAACACCATACTTTTGAATTTGGATAATTATTTCGTACCTTAAACGGCCTCCATGGACACATAGCCCTCTGTAAAATACCGTCAACTTGCATGCGGTTTCACCGCAAACAATACAGCACTATACAGTGTTACAAAAAAACATTTCTATGGTTGGGAATAACTTTTAAAGTTTTCAAAGGAGGCCGATAATTTTATATCTAAATTAAAGCTTAGGTTCTCTCCTTTCAGAAAAACACCATACTTTTGAATTTGGATAATTATTTCGTACCTTAAACGGGCTCCATGGACACATAGCCCTCTGTAAAATACCGTCAACTTGCATGCGGTTTCACCGCAAACAATACAGCACTATACAGTGTTACAAAAAAAACATTTCTATGGTTGGGAATAACTTTTAAAGTTTTCAAAGGAGGCCGATAATTTTATATCTAAATTAAAGCGTAGGTTCTCCCCTTTCAGAAAAACACCATACTTTTGAATTTGGATAATTATTTCGTACCTTAAACGGCCTCCATGGACACATAGCCCTCTGTAAAATACCGTCAACTTGCATGCGGTTTCACCGCAAACAATACAGCACTATACAGTGTTACAAAAAAAAACATTTCTATGGTTGGGAATAACTTTTAAAGTTTTCAAGGGAGGCCGATAATTTTATATCTAAATTAAAGCTTAGGTTCTCCCTTTCAGAAAAACACCATACTTTTGAATTTGGATAATTATTTCGTACCTTAAACGGCCTCCATGGACACATAGCCCTCTGTAAAATACCGTCAACTTGCATGCGGTTTCACCGCAAACAATACAGCACTATACAGTGTTACAAAAAAAACATTTCTATGGTTGGGAATAACTTTTAAAGTTTTCAAGGGAGGCCGATAATTTTATATCTAAATTAAAGCGTAGGTTCTCGCCTTTCAGAAAAACACCATACTTTTGAATTTGGATAATTATTTCGTACCTTAAACGGCCTCCATGGACACATAGCCCTCTGTAAAATACCGTCAACTTGCATGCGGTTTCACCGCAAACAATACAGCACTATACAGTGTTACAAAAAAAAACATTTCTATGGTTGGGAATAACTTTTAAAGTTTTCAAGGGAGGCCGATAATTTTATATCTAAATTAAAGCGTAGGTTCTCCTCTTCCTCAAAAACACCATACTTTTGAATTTGGATAATTATTTCGTACCTTAAACGGCCTCCATGGACACATAGCCTAAAATACCGTCAACTTGCATGCGGTTTCACCGCAAACAATACATCACTATACAGTGTTACTTATAAAAACTTTTCTATGGTTGGGAATAACTTTTAAAGTTTTCAATGGAGTCCGATAATTTTATATCTAAATTAAAGCGTAGGTTCTCCCCTTTCAGAAAAAACACCATACTTTTGAATTTGGATAATTATTTCGTACCTTAAACGGCCTCCATGGACACATAGCCCTCTGTAAAATACCGTCAACTTGCATGCGGTTTCACCGCAAACAATACAACACTATACAGTGTTACAAAAAAACATTTCTATGGTTGGGAATAACTTTTAAAGTTTTCAAAGGGAGGCCGATAATTTTATATCTAAATTATAGGTTCTCCCCTTTCAGAAAAACACCATACTTTTGAATTTGGATAATTATTTCGTACCTTAAACGGCCTCCATGGACACATAGCCCTCTGTAAAATACCGTCAACTTGCATGCGGTTTCACCGCAAACAATACAACACTATACAGTGTTCCTAAAAACTTTTCTCTGTTTGGGAATAACTTTTAAAGTTTTCAAGGGAGGCCGATAATTTTATATCTAAATTAAAGCGTAGGTTCTCCCTTTCAGAAAAACACCATACTTTTGAATTTGGATAATTATTTCGTACCTTAAACGGCCTCCATGGACACATAGCCCTCTGTAAAATACCGTCAACTTGCATGCGGTTTCACCGCAAACAATACAGCACTATACAGTGTTACAAAAAAAACATTTCTATGGTTGGGAATAACTTTTAAAGTTTTAAATGGAGGTCGATAATTTTATATCTAAATTAAAGCGTAGGTTCTCCCCTTTCAGAAAAACACCATACTTTTGAATTTGGATAATTATTTCGTACCTTAAACGGCCTCCATGGACACATAGCCCTCTGTAAAATACCGTCAACTTGCATGCGGTTTCACCGCAAACAATACAGCACTATACAGTGTTACAAAAAAACATTTCTATTGTTGGGAATAACTTTTAAAGTTTTCAAGGAGGCCGATAATTTTATATATAAATTAAAGCTTAGGTTCTCCCCTTTCAGAAAAACACCATACTTTTGAATTTGGATAATTATTTCGTACCTTAAACGGCCTCCATGGACACATAGCCCTCTGTAAAATACCGTCAACTTGCATGCGGTTTCACCGCAAACAATACAGCACTATACAGTGTTACAAAAAAAACATTTATATGGTTGGGAATAACTTTTAAAGTTTTCAAGGGAGGTCGATAATTTTATATCTAAATTAAAGCGTAGGTTCTCCACTTTCAGAAAAACACCATACTTTTGAATTTGGATAATTATTTCGTACCTTAAACGGCCTCCATGGACACATAGCCCTCTGTAAAATACCGTCAACTTGCATGCGGTTTCACCGCAAACAATACAGCACTATACAGTGTTACAAAAAAACATTTCTATGGTTGGGAATAACTTTTAAAGTTTTCAAGGGAGGCCGATAATTTTATATCTAAATTAAAGCAGGTTCTCCCTTTCAGAAAAACACCATACTTTTGAATTTGGATAATTATTTCGTACCTTAAACGGCCTCCATGGACACATAGCCCTCTGTAAAATACCGTCAACTTGCATGCGGTTTCACCGCAAACAATACAACACTATACAGTGTTACAAAAAACATTTCTATGGTTGGGAATAACTTTTAAAGTTTTCAAGGGAGGCCGATAATTTTATATCTAAATTAAAGCGTAGGTTCTCCCCTTTCAGAAAAACACCATACTTTTGAATTTGGATAATTATTTCGTACCTTAAACGGCCTCCATGGACACATAGCCCTCTGTAAAATACCGTCAACTTGCATGCGGTTTCACCGCAAACAATACAGCACTATACAGTGTTACAAAAAAAAACATTTCTATGGTTGGGAATAACTTTTAAAGTTTTCAAGGAGGCCGATAATTTTATATCTAAATTAAAGCTTAGGTTCTCCCTTTCAGAAAAACACCATACTTTTGAATTTGGATAATTATTTCGTACCTTAAACGGCCTCCATGGACACATAGCCCTCTGTAAAATACCGTCAACTTGCATGCGGTTTCACCGCAAACAATACAGCACTATACAGTGTTACAAAAAAAACATTTCTATGGTTGGGAATAACTTTTAAAGTTTTCAAAGGAGGCCGATAATTTTATATCTAAATTAAAGCGTAGGTTCTCCCCTTTCAGAAAAACACCATACTTTTGAATTTGGATAATTATTTCGTACCTTAAACGGCCTCCATGGACACATAGCCCTCTGTAAAATACCGTCAACTTGCATGCGGTTTCACCGCAAACAATACAGCACTATACAGTGTTACAAAAAAAACATTTCTATGGTTGGGAATAACTTTTAAAGTTTTCAAAGGAGGCCGATAATTTTATATCTAAATTAAAGCGTAGGTTCTCCCCTTTCAGAAAAACACCATACTTTTGAATTTGGATAATTATTTCGTACCTTAAACGGCCTCCATGGACACATAGCCCTCTGTAAAATACCGTCAACTTGCATGCGGTTTCACCGCAAACAATACAGCACTATACAGTGTTACAAAAAACATTTCTATGGTTGGGAATAACTTTTAAAGTTTTCAAGGGAGGCCGATAATTTTATATCTAAATTAAAGCTTAGGTTCTCCCCTTTCAGAAAAACACCATACTTTTGAATTTGGATAATTATTTCGTACCTTAAACGGCCTCCATGGACACATAGCCCTCTGTAAATACCGTCAACTTGCATGCGGTTTCACCGCAAACAATACAGCACTATACAGTGTTACAAAAAAACATTTCTATGGTTGGGAATAACTTTTAAAGTTTTCAAGGGAGGCCGATAATTTTATATCTAAATTAAAGCGTAGGTTCTCCCCTTTCAGAAAAACACCATACTTTTGAATTTGGATAATTATTTCGTACCTTAAACGGCCTCCATGGACACATAGCCCTCTGTAAAATACCGTCAACTTGCATGCGGTTTCACCGCAAACAATACAGCACTATACAGTGTTACAAAAAAAACATTTCTATGGTTGGGAATAACTTTTAAAGTTTTCAAGGGAGGCCGATAATTTTATATCTAAATTAAAGCATAGGTTCTCCCCTTTCAGAAAAACACCATACTTTTGAATTTGGATAATTATTTCGTACCTTAAACGGCCTCCATGGACACATAGCCCTCTGTAAAATACCGTCTTGCATGCGGTTTCACCGCAAACAATACAACACTATACAGTTTTACAAAAAAAACATTTCTTTGGTTGGTAATAACTTTTAAAGTTTTCGAGGAGGCCGATAATTTTATATCTAAATTAAAGCTTAGGTTCTCCCCTTTCAGAAAAACACCATACTTTTGAATTTGGATAATTATTTCGTACCTTAAACGGCCTCCATGGACACATAGCCCTCTGTAAAATACCGTCAACTTGCATGCGGTTTCACCGCAAACAATACAGCACTATACAGTGTTACAAAAAAAACATTTCTATGGTTGGGAATAACTTTTAAAGTTTTCAAGGGAGGCCGATAATTTTATATCTAAATTAAAGCGTAGGTTCTCCCCTTTCAGAAAAACACCATACTTTTGAATTTGGATAATTATTTCGTACCTTAAACGGCCTCCATGGACACATAGCCCTCTGTAAAATACCGTCAACTTGCATGCGGTTTCACCGCAAACAATACAGCACTATACAGTGTTACAAAAAAAAACATTTCTATGGTTGGGAATAACTTTTAAAGTTTTCAAGGGAGGCCGATAATTTTATATCTAAATTAAAGCGTAGGTTCTCCCCTTTCAGAAAAACACCATACTTTTGAATTTGGATAATTATTTCGTACCTTAAACGGCCTCCATGGACACATAGCCCTCTGTAAAATACCGTCAACTTGCATGCGGTTTCACCGCAAACAATACAGCACTATACAGTGTTACAAAAAAAACATTTCTATGGTTGGGAATAACTTTTAAAGTTTTCAAGGGAGGCCGATAATTTTATATCTAAATTAAAGCTTAGGTTCTCCCCTTTCAGAAAAACACCATACTTTTGAATTTGGATAATTATTTCGTACCTTAAACGGCCTCCATGGACACATAGCCCTCTGTAAAATACCGTCAACTTGCATGCGGTTTCACCGCAAACAATACAGCACTATACAGTGTTACAAAAAAAACATTTCTATGGTTGGGAATAACTTTTAAAGTTTTCAAGAGAGGCCGATAATTTTATATCTAAATTAAAGCGTAGGTTCTCCTCTTTCAGAAAAACACCATACTTTTGAATTTGGATAATTATTTCGTACCTTAAACGGCCTCCATGGACACATAGCCCTCTGTAAAATACCGTCAACTTGCATGCGGTTTCACCGCAAACAATACAGCACTATACAGTGTTACAAAAAAAACATTTCTATGGTTGGGAATAACTTTTAAAGTTTTCAAAGGAGGCCGATAATTTTATATCTAAATTAAAGCTTAGGTTCTCCCCTTTCAGAAAAACACCATACTTTTGAATTTGGATAATTATTTCGTACCTTAAACGGCCTCCATGGACACATAGCCCTCTGTAAAATACCGTCAACTTGCATGCGGTTTCACCGCAAACAATACAGCACTATACAGTGTTACAAAAAAACATTTCTATGGTTGGGAATAACTTTTAAAGTTTTCAAGGGAGGCCGATAATTTTATATCTAAATTAAAGCTTAGGTTCTCCCCTTTCAGAAAAAACACCATACTTTTGAATTTGGATAATTATTTCGTACCTTAAACGGCCTCCATGGACACATAGCCCTCTGTAAAATACCGTCAACTTGCATGCGGTTTCACCGCAAACAATACAGCACTATACAGTGTTACAAAAAAAACATTTCTATGGTTGGGAATAACTTTTAAAGTTTTCAAGGGAGGCCGATAATTTTATATCTAAATTAAAGCGTAGGTTCTCCCCTTTCAGAAAAACACCATACTTTTGAATTTGGATAATTATTTCGTACCTTAAACGGCCTCCATGGACACATAGCCCTCTGTAAAATACCGTCAACTTGCATGCGGTTTCACCGCAAACAATACAGCACTATACAGTGTTACAAAAAAAAACATTTCTATGGTTGGGAATAACTTTTAAAGTTTTCAAGGGAGGCCGATAATTTTATATCTAAATTAAAGCTTAGGTTCTCGCTTTCAGAAAAACACCATACTTTTGAATTTGGATAATTATTTCGTACCTTAAACGGCCTCCATGGACACATAGCCCTCTGTAAAATACCGTCAACTTGCATGCGGTTTCACCGCAAACAATACAGCACTATACAGTGTTACAAAAAAAACATTTCTATGGTTGGGAATAACTTTTAAAGTTTTCAAGGAGGCCTATAATTTTATATCTAAATTAAAGCGTAGGTTCTCCCTTTCAGAAAAACACCATACTTTTGAATTTGGATAATTATTTCGTACCTTAAACGGCCTCCATGGACACATAGCCCTCTGTAAAATACCGTCAACTTGCATGCGGTTTCACCGCAAACAATACAGCACTATACAGTGTTACAAAAAAAAACATTTCTATGGTTGGGAATAACTTTTAAAGTTTTCAAGGGAGGCCGATAATTTTATATCTAAATTAAAGCTAGGTTCTCCTTTCAGAAAAACACCATACTTTTGAATTTGGATAATTATTTCGTACCTTAAACGGCCTCCATGGACACATAGCCCTCTGTAAAATACCGTCAACTTGCATGCGGTTTCACCGCAAACAATACAGCACTATACAGTGTTACAAAAAAACATTTCTATGGTTGGGAATAACTTTTAAAGTTTTCAAGGGAGGCCGATAATTTTATATCTAAATTAAAGCGTAGGTTCTCCCCTTTCAGAAAAACACCATACTTTTGAATTTGGATAATTATTTCGTACCTTAAACGGCCTCCATGGACACATAGCCCTCTGTAAAATACCGTCAACTTGCATGCGGTTTCACCGCAAACAATACAGCACTATACAGTGTTACAAAAAAAACATTTCTATGGTTGGGAATAACTTTTAAAGTTTTCAAGGGAGGCCGATAATTTTATATCTAAATTAAAGCGTAGGTTCTCCCCTTTCAGAAAAACACCATACTTTTGAATTTGGATAATTATTTCGTACCTTAAACGGCCTCCATGGACACATAGCCCTCTGTAAAATACCGTCAACTTGCATGCGGTTTCACCGCAAACAATACAGCACTATACAGTGTTACAAAAAAACATTTCTATTGTTGGGAATAACTTTTAAAGTTTTCAAGGGAGGCCGATAATTTTATATCTAAATTAAAGCTTAGGTTCTCCCCTTTCAGAAAAACACCATACTTTTGAATTTGGATAATTATTTCGTACCTTAAACGGCCTCCATGGACACATAGCCCTCTGTAAAATACCGTCAACTTGCATGCGGTTTCACCGCAAACAATACAACACTATACAGTGTTACAAAAAAACATTTCTATGGTTGGGTATAACTTTTAAAGTTTTCAAGGGAGGCCGATAATTTTATATCTAAATTAAAGCTTAGGTTCTCCCTTTCAGAAAAACACCATACTTTTGAATTTGGATAATTATTTCGTACCTTAAACGGCCTCCATGGACACATAGCCCTCTGTAAAATACCGTCAACTTGCATGCGGTTTCACCGCAAACAATACAACACTATACAGTGTTACAAAAAAACATTTCTATGGTTGGGAATAACTTTTAAAGTTTTCAAGGGAGGCCGATAATTTTATATCTAAATTAAAGCGTAGGTTCTCCCCTTTCAGAAAAACACCATACTTTTGAATTTGGATAATTATTTCGTACCTTAAACGGCCTCCATGGACACATAGCCCTCTGTAAAATACCGTCAACTTGCATGCGGTTTCACCGCAAACAATACAGCACTATACAGTGTTACAAAAAACATTTCTATTGTTGGGAATAACTTTTAAAGTTTTCATTGGAGGCCGATAATTTTATATCTAAATTAAAGCGTAGGTTCTCCCCTTTCAGAAAAACACCATACTTTTGAATTTGGATAATTATTTCGTACCTTAAACGGCCTCCATGGACACATAGCCCTCTGTAAAATACCGTCAACTTGCATGCGGTTTCACCGCAAACAATACAGCACTATACAGTGTTACAAAAAAAACATTTCTATGGTTGGGAATAACTTTTAAAGTTTTCAAGGGAGGCCGATAATTTTATATCTAAATTAAAGCTTAGGTTCTCCCCTTTCAGAAAAACACCATACTTTTGAATTTGGATAATTATTTCGTACCTTAAACGGCCTCCATGGACACATAGCCCTCTGTAAAATACCGTCAACTTGCATGCGGTTTCACCGCAAACAATACAGCACTATACAGTGTTACAAAAAAACATTTCTATGGTTGGGAATAACTTTTAAAGTTTTCAAGGGAGGCCGATAATTTTATATCTAAATTAAAGCTTAGGTTCTCCCCTTTCAGAAAAACACCATACTTTTGAATTTGGATAATTATTTCGTACCTTAAACGGCCTCCATGGACACATAGCCCTCTGTAAAATACCGTCAACTTGCATGCGGTTTCACCGCAAACAATACAGCACTATACAGTGTTACAAAAAAACATTTCTATGGTTGGGAATAACTTTTAAAGTTTTCAAGGGAGGCCGATAATTTTATATCTAAATTAAAGCGTAGGTTCTCCCCTTTCAGAAAAACACCATACTTTTGAATTTGGATAATTATTTCGTACCTTAAACGGCCTCCATGGACACATAGCCCTCTGTAAAATACCGTCAACTTGCATGCGGTTTCACCGCAAACAATACAGCACTATACAGTGTTACAAAAAAAACATTTCTATGGTTGGGAATAACTTTTAAAGTGAGGCCGATAATTTTATATCTAAATTAAAGCGTAGGTTCTCCCCTTTCAGAAAAACACCATACTTTTGAATTTGGATAATTATTTCGTACCTTAAACGGCCTCCATGGACACATAGCCCTCTGTAAAAATACCGTCAACTTGCATGCGGTTTCACCGCAAACAATACAGCACTATACAGTGTTACAAAAAACATTTCTATGGTTGGGAATAACTTTTAAAGTTTTCAAGGGAGGCCGATAATTTTATATCTAAATTAAAGGTTAGGTTCTCCCCTTTCAGAAAAACACCATACTTTTGAATTTGGATAATTATTTCGTACCTTAAACGGCCTCCATGGACACATAGCCCTCTGTAAAATACCGTCAACTTGCATGCGGTTTCACCGCAAACAATACAACACTATACAGTGTTACAAAAAAACATTTCTATGGTTGGGAATAACTTTTAAAGTTTTCAAGGGAGGCCGATAATTTTATATCTAAATTAAAGCTTAGGTTCTCCCCTTTCAGAAAAACACCATACTTTTGAATTTGGATAATTATTTCGTACCTTAAACGGCCTCCATGGACACATAGCCCTCTGTAAAATACCGTCAACTTGCATGCGGTTTCACCGCAAACAATACAGCACTATACAGTGTTACAAAAAAACATTTCTATGGTTGGGAATAACTTTTAAAGTTTTCAAGGGAGGCCGATAATTTTATATCTAAATTAAAGCTTAGGTTCTCCCCTTTCAGAAAAACACCATACTTTTGAATTTGGATAATTATTTCGTACCTTAAACGGCCTCCATGGACACATAGCCCTCTGTAAAATACCGTCAACTTGCATGCGGTTTCACCGCAAACAATAAAGCACTATACAGTGTTACAAAAAAAACATTTCTATGGTTGGGAATAACTTTTAAAGTTTTCAAGGGAGGCCGATAATTTTATATCTAAATTAAAGCTTAGGTTCTCCCCTTTCAGAAAAACACCATACTTTTGAATTTGGATAATTATTTCGTACCTTAAACGGCCTCCATGGACACATAGCCCTCTGTAAAATACCGTCAACTTGCATGCGGTTTCACCGCAAACAATACAGCACTATACAGTGTTACAAAAAAAAACATTTCTATGGTTGGGAATAACTTTTAAAGTTTTCAAGGAGACCGATAATTTTATATCTAAATTAAAGCTTAGGTTCTCCCTTTCAGAAAAACACCATACTTTTGAATTTGGATAATTATTTCGTACCTTAAACGGCCTCCATGGACACATAGCCCTCTGTAAAATACCGTCAACTTGCATGCGGTTTCACCGCAAACAATACATCACTATACAGTGTTACAAAAAAACATTTCTATGGTTGGGAATAACTTTTAAAGTTTTCAAGGAGGCCGATAATTTTATATCTAAATTAAAGCGTAGGTTCTCCCCTTTCAGAAAAACACCATACTTTTGAATTTGGATAATTATTTCGTACCTTAAACGGCCTCCATGGACACATAGCCCTCTGTAAAATACCGTCAACTTGCATGCGGTTTCACCGCAAACAATACAGCACTATACAGTGTTACAAAAAAAACATTTCTATGGTTGGGAATAACTTTTAAAGTTTTCAAGGGAGGCCGATAATTTTATATCTAAATTAAAGCGCAGGTTCTCCCCTTTCAGAAAAACACCATACTTTTGAATTTGGATAATTATTTCGTACCTTAAACGGCCTCCATGGACACATAGCCCTCTGTAAAATACCGTCAACTTGCATGCGGTTTCACCGCAAACAATACAGCACTATACAGTGTTACAAAAAAAACATTTCTATGGTTGGGAATAACTTTTAAAGTTTTCAAGGGAGGCCGATAATTTTATATCTAAATTAAAGCGTAGGTTCTCCCCTTTCAGAAAAACACCATACTTTTGAATTTGGATAATTATTTCGTACCTTAAACGGCCTCCATGGACACATAGCCCTCTGTAAAATACCGTCAACTTGCATGCGGTTTCACCGCAAACAATACAGCACTATACAGTGTTACAAAAAAACATTTCTATGGTTGGGAATAACTTTTAAAGTTTTCAAGGGAGGCCGATAATTTTATATCTAAATTAAAGCTTAGGTTCTCCCCTTTCAGAAAAACACCATACTTTTGAATTTGGATAATTATTTCGTACCTTAAACGGCCTCCATGGACACATAGCCCTCTGTAAAATACCGTCAACTTGCATGCGGTTTCACCGCAAACAATACAGCACTATACAGTGTTACAAAAAAAAAACATTTCTATGGTTGGGAATAACTTTTAAAGTTTTCAAAGGAGGCCGATAATTTTATATCTAAATTAAAGCGTAGGTTCTCCCCTTTCAGAAAAACACCATACTTTTGAATTTGGATAATTATTTCGTACCTTAAACGGCCTCCATGGACACATAGCCCTCTGTAAAATACCGTCAACTTGCATGCGGTTTCACCGCAAACAATACAGCACTATACAGTGTTACAAAAAAACATTTCTATGGTTGGGAATAACTTTTAAAGTTTTCAAGGGAGGCCGATAATTTTATATCTAAATTAAAGCTTAGGTTCTCCCCTTTCAGAAAAACACCATACTTTTGAATTTGGATAATTATTTCGTACCTTAAACGGCCTCCATGGACACATAGCCCTCTGTAAAATACCGTCAACTTGCATGCGGTTTCACCGCAAACAATACAGCACTATACAGTGTTACAAAAAAAAACATTTCTATGGTTGGGAATAACTTTTAAAGTTTTCAAGGGAGGCCGATAATTTTATATCTAAATTAAAGCAGAGGTTCTCCCCTTTCAGAAAAACACCATACTTTTGAATTTGGATAATTATTTCGTACCTTAAACGGCCTCCATGGACACATAGCCCTCTGTAAAATACCGTCAACTTGCATGCGGTTTCACCGCAAACAATACAGCACTATAGAGTGTTACACACACAAAAATCTATGGTTGGGAATAACTTTTAAAGTTTTCAAGGAGGCCGATAATGTTATATCTAAATTAAAGCTTAGGTTCTCCCCTTTCAGAAAAACACCATACTTTTGAATTTGGATAATTATTTCGTACGTTAAACGGCCTCCATGGACACATAGCCCTCTGTAAAATACCGTCAACTTGCATGCGGTTTCACCGCAAACAATACAGCACTATACAATGTTACAAACAAACATTTCTACGGTTGGGAATAACTTTTAAAGTTTTCAAAGGAGGCCGATAATTTTATATCTAAATTAAATCGTAGGTTCTCCCCTTTCAGAAAAACACCATACTTTTGAATTTGGATAATTATTTCGTACCTTAAACGGCCTCCATGGACACATATCCCTCTGTAAAATACCGTCAACTTGCATGCGGTTTCACCGCAAACAATACATCACTATACAGTGTTACAAAAAACATTTCTATGGTTGGGAATAACTTTTAAAGTTTTCAAGGAGGCCGATAATTTTATATCTAAATTAAAGCGTAGGTTCTCCCTTTCAGAAAAACACCATACTTTTGAATTTGGATAATTATTTCGTACCTTAAACGGCCTCCATGGACACATAGCCCTCTGTAAAATACCGTCAACTTGCATGCGGTTTCACCGCAAACAATACAGCACTATACAGTGTTACAAAAAAACATTTATATTGTTGGGAATAACTTTTAAAGTTTTCAAGGAGGCCGATAATTTTATATCTAAATTAAAGCTTAGGTTCTCCCCTTTCAGAAAAACACCATACTTTTGAATTTGGATAATTATTTCGTACCTTAAACGGCCTCCATGGACACATAGCCCTCTGTAAAATACCGTCAACTTGCATGCGGTTTCACCGCAAACAATACAGCACTATACAGTGTTACAAAAAAAACATTTCTATGGTTGGGAATAACTTTTAAAGTTTTCAAGGGAGGCCGATAATTTTATATCTAAATTAAAGCGTAGGTTCTCCCCTTTCAGAAAAACACCATACTTTTGAATTTGGATAATTATTTCGTACCTTAAACGGCCTCCATGGACACATAGCCCTCTGTAAAATACCGTCAACTTGCATGCGGTTTCACCGCAAACAATACAGCACTATACAGTGTTACAAAAAAACATTTCTATGGTTGGGAATAACTTTTAAAGTTTTCAAGGGAGGCCGATAATTTTATATCTAAATTAAAGCGTAGGTTCTCCCCTTTCAGAAAAACACCATACTTTTGAATTTGGATAATTATTTCGTACCTTAAACGGCCTCCATGGACACATAGCCCTCTGTAAAATACCGTCAACTTGCATGCGGTTTCACCGCAAACAATACAGCACTATACAGTGTTACAAAAAAACATTTCTATGGTTGGGAATAACTTTTAAAGTTTTCAAGGGAGGCCGATAATTTTATATCTAAATTAAAGCGTAGGTTCTCCCCTTTCAGAAAAACACCATACTTTTGAATTTGGATAATTATTTCGTACCTTAAACGGCCTCCATGGACACATAGCCCTCTGTAAAATACCGTCAACTTGCATGCGGTTTCACCGCAAACAATACAGCACTATACAGTGTTACAAAAAAACATTTCTATGGTTGGGAATAACTTTTAAAGTTTTCAAGGGAGGCCGATAATTTTATATCTAAATTAAAGCTTAGGTTCTCCCCTTTCAGAAAAACACCATACTTTTGAATTTGGATAATTATTTCGTACCTTAAACGGCCTCCATGGACACATAGCCCTCTGTAAAATACCGTCAACTTGCATGCGGTTTCACCGCAAACAATACAACACTATACAGTGTTACAAAAAAACATTTCTATTGTTGGAAATAACTTTTAAAGTTTTCAAGGAGGCCGATAATTTTATATCTAAATTAAAGCAGGTTCTCCTCTTTCAGAAAAACACCATACTTTTGAATTTGGATAATTATTTCGTACCTTAAACGGCCTCCATGGACACATAGCCCTCTGTAAAATACCGTCAACTTGCATGCGGTTTCACCGCAAACAATACAGCACTATACAGTGTTACAAAAAAACATTTCTATGGTTCGGAATAACTTTTAAAGTTTTCAAGGGAGGCCGATAATTTTATATCTAAATTAAAGCGTAGGTTCTCCCTTTCAGAAAAACACCATACTTTTGAATTTGGATAATTATTTCGTATCTTAAACGGCCTCCATGGACACATAGCCCTCTGTAAAATACCGTCAACTTGCATGCGGTTTCACCGCAAACAATACAACACTATACAGTGTTACAAAAAAACATTTCTATGGTTGGGAATAACTTTTAAAGTTTTCAAGGGAGGCCGATAATTTTATATCTAAATTAAAGCTTAGGTTCTCCCCTTTCAGAAAAACACCATACTTTTGAATTTGGATAATTATTTCGTACCTTAAACGGCCTCCATGGACACATAGCCCTCTGTAAAATACCGTCAACTTGCATGCGGTTTCACCGCAAACAATACAGCACTATACAGTGTTACAAAAAAAACATTTCTATGGTTGGGAATAACTTTTAAAGTTTTAGGCCGATAATTTTATATCTAAATTAAAGCTTAGGTTCTCCCCTTTCAGAAAAACACCATACTTTTGAATTTGGATAATTATTTCGTACCTTAAACGGCCTCCATGGACACATAGCCCTCTGTAAAATACCGTCAACTTGCATGCGGTTTCACCGCAAACAATACAACACTATACAGTGTTACAAAAAACATTTCTATGGTTGGGAATAACTTTTAAAGTTTTCAAGGGAGGCCGATAATTTTATATCTAAATTAAAGCTTAGGTTCTCCCACGACTGTATTACTCCATACTTTTGAATTTGGATAATTATTTCGTACCTTAAACGGCCTCCATGGACACATAGCCCTCTGTAAAATACCGTCAACTTGCATGCGGTTTCACCGCAAACAATACAGCACTATACAGTGTTACAAAAAAAAAACATTTCTATGGTTGGGAATAACTTTTAAAGTTTTCAAGGGAGGCCGATAATTTTATATCTAAATTAAAGCTTAGGTTCTCCCTTTCAGAAAAACACCATACTTTTGAATTTGGATAATTATTTCGTACCTTAAACGGCCTCCATGGACACATAGCCCTCTGTAAAATACCGTCAACTTGCATGCGGTTTCACCGCAAACAATACAACACTATACAGTGTTACAAAAAAAAACATTTCTAGGT
>JAQQFT010000143.1:0-42157 GCA_029582265.1 Zoroaster sp. YZ-2022
TGTCAAAGGCCGTTGCTTACCCAAACCCCTTATTATGATTTGTTACAGTATGTATGTCATATCATCTTAATCAATGTATCCAAAGGGACCGTTGCCACCAAACCTGTTATGATTTGTTAAAGTATGTATACCATCATATCATCTTAATCAATGTATGCAAGGGACCCGTTGCCCCCAAACCTTATTATGATTTGTTACAGTATGTATACCATCATCATCAATCAGCCTTGTCAAGGGACCCGTTGCCCACCTCAAACCCTTATTACGTTGTTAAGTATGTATACCATCATATCTGTCTTAATCAATGTATCAAGGGATGGTGCCCACAGAAGCGCAATATGATTTATTTATTATGTACCATCATATCCATGTATCAATGTGTGTCCAAGGGACCCGTTGCCCACCCCAAACCCCATAATATGATTTGTTAAGTATGTATACCATCATATCATCTTAATCAATGTCCAAAAAGGGACCCGTTACACCCAGCATATTATGATTTGTTAAAGTATGTACCATCTTATCATCTTAATCTAATGTATCCCAAGGACCGTTGCCCAAACCCCTTATTATGATTTATTTGGTATGTATACCATCATATCTTAATGTGTGTCCAAAAAGGGACCGTTACTTACTAAACCTTATTATGATTTGGTAAAAGCGCATACCATCATATCATCTTAATCAATGTGTCAAAAAGGACCGTTGCCACCCAAACCCTTGTATGATTTGTTAAGTATGTATACACTGTTAAAACAGTTGGTTAAAATTTTAACCAACGGTTAAGCCACAACAACCACTGGTTCCCCATATGAACCTACCAACCGTTGGTTAAAACACGGTACCTATTGATTGGTCCAAGTTTACCCATGTGTTGGTGTTTTTACTCAATTATTGGTTATTATTTTTAACCAATTGGTTTGGTGATACCTTTACCAATAAATGGTTAGATTTTAACTCAACTTTTAATTTTATTTACCCAAGTCTTGGTTAATATCTTTTTAATCAATTATTAAAAAATATGTGTACATAAAATGCTTACCTAAAGAGTATATTTCAACGCAGCATTCAATTTTGCTTTGAAATTTTTTATTCAATATTCCTGAGATTGGAACTTGTTTTGGCAGAACTTGCACTTGCGACCTCATATTTTCTTAATTAAAGTAATATATGCGTACATACATGCATCTTATACAATATCTGATCAAGGCATTCTCGATCCTACTGAATGTTCTACAAATGTGCATATATAATCGAAACTCTCCAAATACACAAAACAATTTGCAAATATACAAACTGATTGTATAAATATTCAGTTGCAAGTGCTTTATAATTATTGGTTGAGCCGCGGTGGGAAAACTGAAGACATTATCCGCCTGTTTGGCTTCATGTGTCCATTAGGTCCTGAACTCGTTGATATTTTAAGCGTGTACGAGTTTTTAACGCTATTGACGTTGAAATGTGCCACCTAAGTACTCTTGATTTGTTTATGAGCCATATCTGCAGTCGTATTTAGTCAGAATCAACAGTCCAATAGTAAAAATGTTATCTTCAATTCCAACAATATTGTTAAAGTCATAATAATAATACAATGGTAGACATACATCATGCAGTTTAAAATAAGTAAAACCTTTACTCTGCATTTAACTAAGATTCGCTCGCTCAAACATCTGTCCAAATCCAACAGCGGTTATTTTACGCAGTACAAAGTGGTTCTTATAATTGGTTCTTATAATCTTATAATCTTTATAGAGAAAACAGTATCACATGTTAGCTGAATATATCCCTAAAGTAGACCTCACCTGAGTTCATGCTTCACACAGATACCAGTGCAACAAGGTGCGGAATGTGAATGAAAAGAAACACCAAGGTGCTTGAAAATTTGATATTTCCCCTATAGTTAACAACAAATTAAGTGTCTCAACATTATACAGACCATTGGCCCCATCCATTGCCGACAACAGTTACAGTGCTCTCCCCTGTAAATAATAGACACCTAAATAAAGGTTCAAATCTGCACTCTGGGATTGATACTATTAGCACCCTGAGGTTACAACCCGAACATAGGGCAAATCTGCACCCAGGTGAGGTGTATTTGTGTAGATATTCCTTGCCAGCCGGGTTGCAGATTATCTTTATTTCTGGTGCATAGGAGCGAAGATGGGGAACATCTTCCATGACAAATGAAGATTGCGGTTGTTAAGGCAAATTGTTAAACCCATGTGCGGAAATTTATCACAGATATTGGCTGTTACACCTGTGCCTTTAACAGCAGTATGTTTGTATAAACTGCCACACGGCACGCCAGCATTGGGGTTGATAATCAAGGTCGAGGACATATCAACTTAATACTAAAGTCCACAACTTTGGTGAGAGTTGAACGTTGATGGCTTTCCTCTCAATAATTACGAAATACTTGATTCGGTTTATCGATTCCTCAATAAGGAGGATGAATGGTTGTGTGATCTTTCGCCTGGAGTTTTAATTGTAAAACTCGATGCTTGTTCCCTCACTGCGTTAAAAGTAAGTATAAAAATTTGATAAATTAATGATAAAAAGTAATACATGACGCAGTTGGTCCTATACATGCTCAATTGTTTGAGAACCTCGTTATCATTATCATAGTTACGTTAGAGCCAGAAACCTGTCAGTCTCAGCACTCGTAGCAATAACAAACGACATTTGTTACTGATACATGTAAAATGTTCAAATGTTCAAAAAACTGCTTGCTACCTGTGACAAATGTTGTGATTTGATGTTTATTTTTGAACAGAATTACATGGTTCGTAAAGATGGCCCCCACATTAGTGACGACAATACCTGCCATAGATGATCGATCATTGAATTGAAGTATGAGAGTGGTTTGTTGACAAATTGCCACTAATGAATATAAAAACACGTCCTGGTTTCGTAATATTGAACGATGCCAGAGGTCCGGCAGTGTGCAACGACGCTTTCATCCCTCGACTCCTTCCCGCGAAAATTGGTAGCATACTGAAAAGCCAGCGTCTGACGTTCATCTGTAAAAATATTTTGCAAGACAAAAAAAAAAGCAAATGTATGTTCATGTATGTGTGTTTTCTCGAGAGCTTTAGAGCAAAACAGAGTGGGTTCCACAAGGTGTTTAAATAAAAAATGTTTCACTTACCTGTTGGTTTGTATCATGCGCAGTTAATGAGTTCCTTCCGTGGGCAGACACTCAGGAGAAATGTACTCGTATATCTTCTCGAACAACTCAGCCACTCCATGAACATGGCATTGCACAGCGGTAGCGAAAACTGTCAACAGAAAATCTGTTCAGCCTGAAATAAATGAGCCGGCTGTCACAACAATGCTGGTATGCTTTTGGATTCTATTTTTGTTAGCCCTGCGAAGCGAACAAACCTGCGAAGATAAGTCCTACAGACCGATATCGCTGCTCTGGCCATCCACGGTTGGAATATGAAGGATGATCCTGTGCATCGACAGTGGTGGGCCGCATCTGACCCGATTGGTGAGACCCACGGCTCACCAGGCAATCCGGTTTCAAGTCACAGCGAATTAACAGTGGACAGGTAACATTGCTCACACAGAACATCACGGCAGCTTCAGGACAATGAGAAAAGCGTAGTGTTTTAGACGACAGCCGCATACGACACAGTCTGGCACTGTGGACTCTCACCAGTTGCTGAGAGCAATCCCAGACCGCCATATGGTGAGCTTCATCATGGAATGCTTTGTCAAACCGCAGCTTCGTCCTACAGACCAGCGACGGCCAGCGCAGCGACTCGAAAGACGAGAATGGTGTCCCGCAGGGTTCTGGCCACTCGCCGATGCTGTTTAATATTTACATCCGACCTCCCAGATACAACATCTAGAAAATATGGCTGCGCGGACGACCTGGCCGTGACGACCAACATGGGCGTGGAAGACGGTATCAACAAAGACATGGGTACGGTAGCCTACACTCAGGAAGGTGGCGTCTGCAGCTCAGCATTGGTAAGACGGTGTCGGCGGCATACCATCTTAACAACAGAAAGCAAAAGAGACTGGATGTGTTCGTTGACAACAACACTGGAGTTCCAGCAAGCCCAAAGAGTACCTCGGCGCGCCTGGATCCAGATACTGTCCTTCAAGCAACAACTAGAAGTGTGAGCCAGGTGACATCAAAGGGTCGCCTCCGCCAAATCTCGCTGGTACGACACAGAGCCTCGTCCTGAATGCTACGAATATCACGCGACCCTGGTTTTCTCTGCCATCGAATACGCTGACCTGGAGCAAGCCCACGTGAAATTTGGACACCAATATTTTGTCAAATGTCAAAAATGACGTGCAAAATGGTATGGTCCATTTAACGGTTGGTATTAACCCGGTGGCATTTCTCATTCAGCCTCATTCTGGATCGCTGGTGTGTACTGTTTGTCGGTTATCGCCATCTATTCTGTCAATGTGATGACAGTTGGAGATCTGACCAGGCACGGGCTCAAGTGGATGGGGTTTGAAACGCTTTGGCTCGTGATGCCGAGGCAAGCTATGTGATCCAAACACTGATCAAAATAATTGCATTGCATACCACCGGCAACAAGTCGCATATCACCAGAAACGCTCAAAATGCTTCACTAACTCTGGCGGCAGAAACAACATTGTCAGCAGCAACCTTTAATTTTGAATGTTACAAAATGTCACTACTTTCATATAGTTGTTACATAGTTACATCGCTAAATCACAAGAACTTTCATACTATTACATACACAAATGGGGTGCTCCATTTCCTTCACCTCACTGCTTTCATCCTTCTGCTTTCGAGTATCGCTCTTGGCAGGCTTGGTGCTACATGGAGAACATGTGAGTATCTTGCGACCATTCTTCTGATGTGGCACCAACCTTTCCTCTGGGCAGCCATGGCTGGTCCTTCCCTTTTCCCTGCCTGAACCAGGCTTCCTCATGCAAGTAAACAAGAATGGTGGTGTAGAACAATCATACAATCGCCATTGAACAATCATATGTGTGTGGTTACATGAAAAATGTACGGTTGCCCGTGTGATCGACTCGATTAACGGGCGCTTGAAAGCCAAAGATGGTGAAAAAATGTTTGACAGATCGAATTTTATTATAAATAAAACTTCTTTGTGTTGGAAAATCATTCCAATATTCAGCAGGTTTAGCAAACAATTCGGTAATGAAAGGTTGCAAAAAATTACCATTTACCAATTTCCGCGATACATGGTGACTCCTCAAATATTTTCACCTTTTCATTCAGCGCCTGTAACTCAAAATCGATGCCAACAACTTTTCATGTAACGCGTCTGTGCTCACCATATCGAAACCTGTTACCATACATGGCATATTTTTAAACATCATGTTTCGCGGCATATGATGCTAGAGATTTATTGCGGGCATCAAATCATTCTTAGCACTACCCTGTAACATTGTAACATATCGTGGAACAACAATCATGAATTTCTGCTATTTTTTAAATAGAATGATAAACTACAGCACATGCCCTTTATTATGTAAATAATCAAACATATCCCAATAATTATTTATGTAAGTAATTAATTATAAATGCCTGATTGACCCTTACGTATCGTGGTTGCTTAGCGTCTGGTGAAGGTTTAACGAGACTCTTAACCGGGTGTATTTAACAACAGAAGGTGCACTGTCAAAGAAATATTAAATGATAGAAAATCCAATTGACACACAAAAATTTCTGGACGCAGGATGGGGTGAGACCAAAATAAAAACACCTATTCAACCACCTATCGTCACCACGATGGCGGTGGTTCGAGGTGTCGTGTGTCACTACGCAGCACGCTTCCATACTCTAAAGACCTTTAGGGTACGTCGCTGTTTGTGTGCCTTTCGGATTAAAACTTGTCATGTGATGCGCTCTCAAACCAATCACAAGGCAGAATCTACGTATGAAATTGATATAATGCTCAACAATGACCATGTGTATACGAAATGAGAGACACATACGTAGCATGCAAAAAGCACAATGTCTATGTACGACATACAGTATGTTGAATACCTGGCGCATTTCAGTTAAAGAAATGTAATTTTTAAACAAAATACTTTAGGTTATGATGTGTAATTTCTTTATAAAATTACGAACTCAAATAAACATGTCCTTCATTTCACAGAGCGGGTCACATACAACACATCGTATTCACAAAAACCATAATCATATTCGATGTTCTCCACAGACTTTTTTGTTGGGAGGGGCGGCATGACGTCCTCAAAGTAGCGCCCGTCGGTATGACGTCATCAAAATGGCACCCGTCGTTATGACGTCATCGGACGTGAGCTTATAGGCAAACGATCACCATAATGATTGTGAGGGGTTCGAGACTACCCCTCTCCCGATACCCGGTCACAACAGGCCGATTTGTTTAGGCGCGTCAGTTTGTTTAGGGTGATCAGCCGGTAGGTTAATCTTGCGTAAACCCTGCACAAAACGGTGGCCGACGCCGAAGCGGCGTGTCCAGAACCGTTGTATAGCTGAAAAGCCGTCGCCCGGCTGGCAAAGTCGAACTGGACAGTACTCACCCATACCTAAATTCAACGTTTGCAACCTTATCTGAAAGTTCATCGATTCAACGAACGTTTTCCGTCAACAGTGGAGACTGGAGGGCAGGCGCACGCACACACAGCAGGCCATACACTGGCACGTTTTTGTGTCTTACCGCGCATGTAACGGGTACGCTATTGTACATGGCTGGGAAAATGGTTTCTACTTCTGACTAACCAATAGGCTCATTGTCCACTCGTACACACTCAGCCAATGGAAAGTGCGTTGTGAAATAAAGGGATTAATTAATGTTAGACTATTAAATTTACCGTTTTAAAACACGCATGTCCGTTACGCGCGGTGATTTCTTGAAATCAGTTTCAAAAAAATTACTTGTTTTGCCGGTTCGTAAAACGACGACGACATGTATCGCTTCATGATCTTGTTTTTATGGGGCTGCGGTATCGTGAATAATACCATAGCCTTTTGCGTAACCGGACCAATCAGGCGCCTCGATTTAGGCCCGATTGATGTGACACGCACACACTGTTTATAGTGTACGTGGCACGTATTGCGGCCGTATGCCGGTACTATGTACATGTTCTCCCTGGTATGAATATTATTGACGGGCCCGGTCGCGTGCGCTATCTGATGTTGCAGGGCCTACGATGCTACGGTTTGAGATCGTGCATGGCTCTTCGGCCTAGCTCGTTTGATCGTATTAAGTGCGGGCGGAAAATAGTCCATGTAAAAAGCTATCGGCGCTGCCGTTGAAGTTCTTTCATTCCGTGATTTGTAATTTGTTTGGCAGGGCGGCGGTGTTGTAGGGCGGTCAATTCTTTGAGGGCGGCAAACTTTGGGCGGCCCGCCCTCCAAAACCAGTACTGATATTGAGAACATGGTAACTGTTTAAATTCTGTCAACAACACTTAAATCCATGAGTTTTCAACCAAGTGGCCCTGGGGTGTGTGACTGATAACTTTGCGGTCCTTTGGGTAACCATCTGTTTTTTAATCCACTCCATTGTTGCTAATCCTTTTCGGACTTTGGGAGTATGGTTCAATGTCTAAATTAGAGGTACGTAAATGTGAACAAATAACATTGTTTGGCTGAATCCCAGGTTGTGGATCAAAATATGAGCTAATTAGCATAACTGTGAATATGCAAGTTAGTACAGCAGAATACATTCTATCGTCACCATAACAGAGTATATTGCGGTGATCGTTCTGCCAATACATTCAACATTATATGTGGTACTTTTTAAATAATTCGCTAAGCAGGAACAACAATATACCTTTTGCAACTTGTTCCGGCAGGAAGGACAAATACAGTAATATCTGTCTACACCGGTGTTGAAAGTTTCATCTCGATCACTTTCGGTCAAGCTGCTCATGCTTTCCATCTTCGTCAGTTCATGCAAGAAAATCTGGGAAAATGGAATGACTATTGCGTGAAATACATGTGAAGGTAAGCAGCCGACTCAGCTGAAAAAAATAGTTCATCTTGTTTTAGAATGAAATTAGATGCTTCTACATTAACAGAGACATTTTGAATCCATGCATGTGCGCAGAGACAACAGCCATTATTTTGACTTGCAGCTGTTTTTGTCGAGAGAACAGTGGAGAAATGGCGAAGATTGAGTTCAGGATTCCAACTGTGCACTTGATACTTACGCAGTACACTGATTCCCATAATCTATGCCAGCGCGGAAACGTACAGTCACATAGAAGTTTAGATGTTCTCATCATAGTTTTAACTGCATGGACGGTCTCTATAATCTTCTGGATTCATCTGCCTCTTTAACCTGCATTTCCGCAGATGTTTCCACAGCATAGGCATTATAATGCCTATTAAATACCCAAGTCTTCACGACTGTGTTGTGAAATTGATCTTGTGATCCCACTACTTACTATTTGCTGCACTACTCCAAATTGAGGATACTCATCATTCAAATCACTTAACAGTTTTGAGGTCGAACTTGGTATCCATTCAAGATGATAGCATTTGCCAGTGTCACATCTGAGTTACGCGGACACGCAAGGGTGGCGCACACTGTCTGTTGCCAGATTACATGCTGGAGAATAACATCCTGACTTAGTACTGTAACTTCTCTCTACGTCTTCTTTGAGGAGAAAACCCAGCAACTCTGTGCTACCTGATGTTTTTGGCCACAGTCTTGTCAACTTATGGATGAAATTGTTTGATGTTTTTAGCAAAGTTCTTCAGCGCTTTTGTTTCCTTCAAGCCATGGATGAATATATACATAGGAAATTGGTCCCCAAGAACGCTTATGGCAGGAATGTGCAAGAAAATGCTGTTTTAGGGAATCGATGGAGATGTCAGATGTTTATACAAGCTGAGATGCTTGTATCACCCAGCCTTTTAACGCAAATTAGCCTCTACACTTATACTGGGTGCCATCAACTTATTTGTATGTCTAAAGGGCACACATGAGAAGTTCCCAATGATTAATTCTCTGACCTTGTCTCCTATGATTGAACATATATAGTTGAACAAGCAGTGCATCTGTGCTGCCACATGCTGCACCTTTTGGATTTGCTGCTGGTTGCTGTGATTGCAGTCCGGGCAATTTTCTTCCCTTCTGAAACCATAGCCGAAGAACGAATTATATTCAATTCATCCAGAGTAAACGCATTTTCATCAGTGGGACTTTGTAACCAACTTAAATACAAGAACGCTTTCCTCGATAAATCATGCATTATATCAAGGCGTGTTGTCAACGACATGATAATAGTCTATATCATTCAGGCTGCTGTTTCTGCTCACCTGTTCAGTGAGGTTTCCATTTCGATCCTGAGCAAAGTTTACTTTGAACCTTCATTTTCTGCTTCTGTGTTCTGCAAATGTCTCTATGTTCTTTGCAGATCTGCAATAATAATTTGCATTAAAAACCTGACCTAACATTAGTATGACTTAAGGTTTGTCACCAACAACTTGAAAAAGTTTGGGCGAACGTAGCTGATAAACTCGAACATTGATGAAGACACCATTATTAAGACAAATTTTCTGCAAGGTCCTCAGATATCACATCAAGGGAATGCTGTTGATTCCATACTGGTAACAAGTTTCGACTTTCACTTACTAAATTATATTACTAAGTGCACTCTGGTATTTGCGAGAACATAAAGTATTGAAATGTAAAAGCACATAGTTTATTGTTCACCCTGCGAACCTAAGGGTTAACAGTTTCAAAAGTCATCGCTGTACAGTAATAGCAAAACCAGATCACTGGCATCTTCTCCAAACTTATCTTTGAAAAATTCTGCGTTGCGATACGGTTTCAACCAATGTGTCTTCAGCACCACCCCTATTTCATTAAGAATGATGCGCATCATTCCGAGCTGTTCTAAATAAACCTTCAAAACATCCTCAATAGATTTTATATTGAAATGTTTCTGCATACACTGCCGCTTACGTCCGGTTGATTTGTTAAACGTGCCTTGTAACAATGTCCTAAATATTTGTCTTCTGGTAAGATCAGTGCTCCCATTTCAAAGTAGTACTGACTGGCCATATTCTGTTTTTCATGTTACCCATTGGATCAGCCAGTGATGTACACTCTTCTAAGGTTTCCTGCAAATGCCCTGTCATCTGAGAAACCACTATGAAATTGATCATGCATAACCGAGATATCTTTCTTTCTAAATGACTGACTGCACCATCAATCAACTCTTCAACGTTTTTGGGGTAATATTGTGAATGGAGATGTTGGTGCTTTGCCGCCCTGTGTTTAAATAATAGTGCCATGTGATGCTTCGGTTCTTCATGTCTTGACGTTCTTCCTCATCATTGGCATTTTCTTGATCATCTTCAAATACCAATCGATTATTCAACATCATGTTGAATATTGTCATCTATAGCTAAAGTCTGCCTTGTTACATCTATATTGTGCTGCTGGTTTACATATTTCTTGTAAATCTTTTGGTGAGCAAATGTTAACACATTCTGGACACACAATATGCGTTGATATTACCTGCGTTGATGTTGTGTACAAATTTCAAGTGTTTAACAATTCATATATGACATCCGTTTGAACATTTGAAGCAATGGACATTTACCCCGTTATTATGCACTATGGACCTGCATCTAATTTTTGTAACGCCTTGGCAACATTAACTTCATGGGCGGGCTCTGCATCTTTTGACTTTGCATGAATCGTTTGAAAGCAGCTAGCTTCAATCTTGGTCTAACTGAATAATCTCTGATGGTGTCGTGTCAAGGGAGCATGAATAGGTTATCATCTATTTCACTATCTGAAGAAATCAGCCAATTTCAAAGCATGTTGTTATTACATGTGATGCTCCAATTCACGGAGGGGTCACTAAACGTCCTTAACTCAGCATTTTTCTGTTCTTAAATTTCTTTATTCCACGGTTGCCACATCTTGAGCACAAAATACCACAATCATAAACTAATTTTTGAACACGATAGCCATGAGGAGGATCATCTATTCTAGGGATGGGGGAAGGGAATAGGAATAGTAACAATAATAAAATATTGTGCTAACCTAACACGGACTAACACAACAGTTACACTAGTGTTGATATTGAGTTAGTGCCATTCATATATCCTTTCCTTGCTAGTACATTAACAATAAGGCTGAAACCAGCTATCTGGTGGCCTGAGTAAAGCAGCTTTGACTGGTGTCATGCTTATTCTTTTGTCAAGGTATACTTGACACTGTATTGAAAGGGTTGTGTGCTAACACTAACCTCCCCTCCTAACGTGGAATAACTTAAAACATTAACCGATGCGTACTATGGCACTAACTTTGCTCTCATATAGCTATCATCTGGAAAAAAACAATTCGCCGCCGGGCCGCATGCCAGTTTGAGGTGGGTCGGGATTGGTCAGTCTGAACATTCAAGATCATTATTTTTAAATAAAAATGTATAATCAGGTCGAGAAATGTTCAATGCAACCAGATTTCCAGAAACTTCGTAGAAATACATACAGGAAATGCATTACAATTTACAGTCTGTAAAAAATAGCCAGTGTTTTTGATTGGCAGTTTTTAAATGCCGTTTTAAAAACTCGAAATTAGTTTTACAATGGTCGCATACTTTACAAAAGAACAAAATTGAATGAATCATAATCACGGTATTATAAGTATTAGTACGGTATGACAACTTGGAAACTGTATGTGATAGGCCAATAAAATACCGTAAAAGTGCATCCCATTAAAAGTTAATTTTCTTTTGTTATAAACATAACAGTATCCACCAATTACATTGCTCTGATCCATCATGTACGGTATTTGCAGTACTGGGGTAAACAGTGTTATGGACAATCGGATTCTTTATTGTTTGTGTGCCTGTTCAGCTTCAATACAAAAAATTAATAAAAATAAAAATAAAAAAGCCCCGACCGACCGAAATTTGTGTTGGAGCCCGGACGGACACTATAAACCAATACAAGTAGGCCTTTTTGTTTGGCCTGCTTAATGATATATTTTAAACACCGTCAACAACCGTCAACAAGTTCTGAACTGCCCAAAAAACATCAGACATGTCACTTGTCCAGACAATGTGAATAACCGCAAATAATCATCATGAGCATACGAGACGATTATACATTTATTGTGAAAAGTGATGTTTTTGCGCGAAAACTTCTAATTTCTTCTACGCAGTGGTGATGACCATAAATCTTTGCCGCATTAGCATATTCGGACATTCCATTAATCTATGAGTAGTTGTGGTAGGGAATCGTGAGAACCTCCCTAATTATTTATTATTGATTCGTATCGTAATAATGAACCAGTTCTGTACTATTTGAAGGTTGGCTAGAACACTGACAAATATACACTTTATTTATAAATGCAAAAGAAAAGCATGAGGCGTGTGCCTTGGCCGATAACAATCTCCCTACACCATAATGGTACATTCTGCACATACGTTGTGGGTCCTTCCCAGAGTCAAAAAGATGGCGTACGACCGTAAAAATAAAATCTAAAAGTTTTTGCGAAAAAAATCCCAAATGTTTACACAAATTTAAGGTCTGCCCAAATGTTACTGATGATTGTTAATAGGATATTCACTACATCAACTTTTGGACACTTCAAAACGTGTACTGACGGTCGTTGACGGCCGTTGGTAGAGCCTAAAATGTTTAACAGTTTATTTCAACTGATACAATTTGAAGGAAATCGTGTTCGTTAGGCATGGCCTGTTACTGTTGTTAGTGGCCAAGTTTCGGTTGCTCTAATATCGCTGTAAAACTTCTGTAATCCTGAAACGACGTACGTTCTACAACAAAAACAGTAACAAATTTAAAAAGTAATTTACCTTCAAAAAGCTTGGTTAGTCCCTCTAATCCCCATTCACTGAACAGACGGCAACCTCATATTCTCCAATCTCAGTCAATTTTCTCCAGCAACAAGACATAAATAATGCAAGCCATTATATTAATTGTACCCTTATACACACGTACACACACACACGTTATTATGTTGCACACACCGCCGTACCCGCCGTGATTTATATTGATTGGTTGATTTGTCATAAGATTGTTACGTCATAATTTTAACCAACGAATGGGGTGCAAATGTCAGATTGGCGCGAATATATAAAATGTACAATTTAACCAACTTAATTTTGCCCAACTTAAAAATGATTAACCAACGTTGGTGAAACAACCAACCATATTTAACCGAATTGTACAACCAGTGTTTTATCAGTGCCATCATATCATCTTAATCAATGTGTCAAGGACCCTTTGCCCTACAAACCCCTTATTATGATTTGTTATTATGTATACCATCATATCATCTTAATCAATATTATCCAAGGGACCCGTTGCCCACCCAAACCCTTATTATGATTTGTTTTGTGTGTATACTGTCCTTATCATCTTAATCATCATCAAAAAGGACGTTGCCACAACCTGTGTGATTTGTTAAAGAGTATGTATACCATCATATCATATAATCAATGTATCCAAAAAAGGGACCCGTGCCCACCTCAAACTATAATATGATTTGTTAAAAGTATGTACCATCATATCATCTTAATCAATGTATCCAAGGACCGTTGCCCACCCTCAAACACCATGATTTGTTAAAATATATTTTTCATCATATCATCTTAATCAATGTATTAAGGGACCCGTTGCCCTTTCATGCCAATATGATTTGTTAAAAGTATGTACCATCATATCTTGTCAATAACTGTCAAAGACCGTTGCCCACCTCGACCTGTATGATTTGTTTACAGTATGTATCATATCATCTTAATCAATGTATCCAAAAAGGGACCGTTGCCCACCCAAACACTATTGTGGTTGTTGCAGTATGTATACCATCATGTCATCTTATCAATGTCAAAAGGGACCCGTTGCCGACCTCAAACCCTTTATTTATAGAGTTGTTAAAGTATGTATATACATCATATCATCTTAATCAATGTCCAAGGACCCGTTGCCACCTCGACCCCACTTATTATGATTTGTTAAGTATGTATACCATCATATCATCTTAATCAATGTATCCAAAAGGACGATTGTAAAACCACCTCTTATTATGATTTGTTAGTATGTACCGCCATCATATCATCTTAATCAATGTCCAAAAGGGGGTAGTTATACCCAAACCTGTATGATTTGTTAAGTATGCTTTTCATCATCATCTTAATCAATGTATCAAAAGGGCCGTTGCCACCTGACCCTTAATATGATTTTATTTTGGTATGTATACCATCATATCATCTTAATCAATGTATCCAAGGGACCCGTTGCCCACCCCAAACCCCTTATTATGATTTTGTTAAAGTATGTATCACCATCATATCATCTTAATCCAATGTATGCAAAAGGACCCGTTAACACCAAACCCCTTATTATGATTTATTTTGAGTATGTATACCATCATATCATCTTAATCAATGTGTCCAAGGGACCGTTGCCACCTCAAACCCTTATTATGATTTGTTAGTATGTATACCATCATATCATCTTAATCGAAAATGTGTCAAAAGGCCGTTGCCCACCCAAACCTGTTATGATTTGTTACAATGTATACTGTCATATCGTCTTAATCAATGTATCCAAAAGGGACCCGTTGCCACCAAACCCCTTATTATGATTTGTTAGTATGTATACCATCATATCATCTTAATCAATGTATCAAGGGACCGTTGCTTACCCAAACCCCCTTATTATGATTTGACACAATGTATACCATCACTTATCATCTTAATCAATGTATCCAAGGGACCCGTTACCCCAAACCCCTTATTACTGATTTTGTTAAAATTATATACCATCATATCATCTTAATCAATGTCAAGGGACCCGTTGCCCACCCAAACCCCTTATTATGATTTGTTAAAGTATGTATACCATCATATCATCTTAATCAATATTGTCCAAGGACCCTTTGCTTTACAAACCCTTATTATGATTTGTTGAAGTATGTATACCATCATATCATCTTAATCAATGTGTCAAAGGGACCCGTTACCCAAACCCCTTATTATGATTTGTTACAGTATGTATACCATGTATCATCTTAATCAATGTGTCAAGGGACCGTTACTTACCTCAAACCCCGCAATACATATGATTTGTTAAAATGTGCACCATCATATCATCAACAATCAATGTATCCAAGGACCCGTTGCCCACCCCAAACCCCTTATTATGATTTGTTGATATGTATACCATCATATCATTTTTTTTAAATATGGTGAAACCTATCTATATTTGTACAATTTTTTTTCTCCTTCATGGTCAGACGATATTTTCATATAATGGGTATTTTTGCTTTAAATATGAGTATATATGTACTGTACTATGTATGTGTACTGTACATGTACATACATGCTAACTTATGTTCAGACCCCAACAAACACTGTGAAGGTATGATTAATAATAATAATAATTGTAACACAACATCACCTGCTGGGCGCTCAAAGCGCGGAAACAAGAAAAACATGAATACAATATACGATAGCATAAGGGGAAAAATTATGTGCTGAGATACGTAACGCCTACAATGCAATTACAAATATCATCATCTTTGAAATTGTGAGCATAAGATTGGGTTTCGCAATAACCATCTAGTTATACTATGACAGATTTGAGTTTAGTTTGAATGATTCCGGTGTCTCAGACCGCGGCGAAAAAGACCTACACCCCAGTTCCGTTTTGAAGTTGGTTCCTTCAGGGGTGACATGTTGCTGGAGGCAAATTGCGCTGATGGGTGTAGATAATTCAGCAGTTCAGAAAATATAATTGGGCAATGTTATTACAAAGATTTGTTAACAATTAGCATAGGTTTAAAATAATTTGTGAAACAGGAAGCCAGTGCAGTTCTTTCAAGATTGATATGGCATGACTTTCTGGACAAAGTTACAACACGAGCTGCATGTGTTTTGTGTGTGCTGAAAAGACAAGAATATTTGTTCTGCAGGGGAGCCGTAATGGAGAGCATTCCGTTATCGAGCCGTCGATGTGACAAACGCATGTACGATTTGTCATGACCATTTCTCAACGTTGTAATTCACGAATCAACGGGTTCTTGAAGATTCGTAATGTGAAGCATGTCATCCAGCGTGAACGCAGGTAATTTAAATTATACTTAAATGATATCACGAACTGGAGGAATAAACATTTCTGTTACTGCTTGTTGTTTTGCTTTAAATTTTTGTTTGTGTAGTTGGTGTAACTTATTACAGGTCCTCAAGAACGCAGTTCTTTAACTGAGTACCTGTTAAAATAAAACGGCGATAAATAAATGAAGAATTATATAAAGTGCGGACAAAATAAGTATTACATAAAGTGTCCTAATCTTTTGAAAAGGTACAAAGACGATGTAGAAATATGGCGGGGAATATGTTTTCATAAGTAGAAAATACAAAATTATTTTGGGGTTGGGCTGATGAATTCATCGCTCATTAAATTAAAACTCCTGTACCGCCTCGGTTGAGATCCTAGGAACAAAGTACAAATCAAAAACAAAATCAAAACCAATCAAAATCAAATAATTACAAACCACAAAGCAACTGCAGTAAAATGAAACGGAAAACAAATAATATAACAATTGACTTAAAATTATATGTGAACTGGAAGCTGATTTGTTTTTGCCTTTTAAGTGTTCAATGACTCTTAAAGAACTTAATGTGCAAACAAGCAAAACAAAAACACTGAATTAACTATGTCAATTCATCAAATATTTAACCGGATTAGGTGAATATTGCAGCCAACATCGAGCCATGGTCTTGGTATATATTTGATTGAAATCATCTTTGATGAATCTGTGTTCCAAAGTTCAAACTATTGAGGGGTTCTTGTACTCGTTCAGATTGTTTTTTTAATTGAGTTGAATCGTCCTTCACTTCACAATGGATATTCCTATTGATTATGGGTCTCAACAGAACTTAAGACACGTCGGTACCGAACTCCTCCCTACGTTTCCCATTATGTTAATGTCATAAGACAGAACATGATTTACATATTACATTAATTATTAGGCATAAAATAATTAAAACTCGAACATAATTTCAAAAGTACGTACCATTCATATTAACACAATGGATTTATGTGAAACGGTGGTAAGTATTCATTATTTAAATTGGTAATTGTTTTAATTTAGATAATACCCTAAGTGTGAAATTATACATTAATTCCTTAAAACTCATCTTGTTTTCATTCCAGTCTGTCTACATAACATCATTTCTGCAGCAAGGCACACAGTTTCATATACATTTAATAATCAATATTAAGAACCTCGAAGCAAATTCATTCAGGTGAAATAAATCTTTTCATAGCTTCTGCCTCGTTCTTTATCCATACACATAATAACGGCAATTGATATTTACATATTATATTGTGTTTTGTGAGAGGTGATACTTTGTGCAGATGTCTTATGACTACCTCGAAACTGCTTTCTCCTTCTCTATTGTCTATGGCCATCTATCTTTGCCATGTCTCTTCACATTGTTTACATATGACTCACTTTGACCCCATTAACCCCCCTATTAACCTCTCCATCAACCGCCTGCTTCAACACTCAAAACTTATCTTTGCAACTAAAAATAATACCATAATATGTTGTAATTTTGAACGTTTTTTGTTTCATATTAGGTTCGTGCTGAGCTGCTGTAGTTGAAGACATAGGCCTATGGAAAAAGGAAGATTCATTAAAAATAAATAAATAAATATTAATAATAATGTAAGTCCCTTAATGGGGTGCCTGTTATGGAAAATACAACGGAATACTGAACATGAGATCGGTAAACATGGTACATGGTGAGGAGGATGAGTAAAGACTAGTGCTGTGACACCATGTGAAATTCTCTCAATTGATATAATCAGTTCTGAAAAAGAACTGGAGGTACAACTTTCGATGTTTCAATCCAGTGTGCTCTGATCGTCCTCAGAAGAACATTTATGGGAGATCTATGAATAAGTTTTAATTAACTAAAAATTTATTAGTGACGTCTCCAGCCGTCATAAATATTGGGATGTCCACCTTAGCCCTGTCTCACCCTCCCCTGCGGAATCGCCGACCATGCAGTTGGCGGATTGTGTCACCGCATCTGTATAGTTGTGTTTGTTTGCTGTATTCTGAGCTCAGTCGTTTGAAATATCTTCTTTTCTGATGTATTTCTTCGTTTTTGTTTGGCAAACAATTAATGTATTATACGTTGAACAAAGCATCATTCTATGGGCATACTGCTTTCTTTGAGAAATTTCTTTCCTTGAGGGAAATAAACAAATTTCTTTTCGGATGATTTTGTGATTTGTAAAACCATTTGAATAATCATAATTATTTTGAATAATATTGTCAAAAGTGAGGATATGAAACAGTGTTTAATTTTGACTAAACAGTTCAACTGTTGACTCTGTGTGGTAACCCGGACCGGGAATGGCAAAGCACAAACAAAGTGAAACACACACAAGATTTTGTGCCTCAAATGATAAACATTTTGAACAGCCTTTACCCATAGATCACTGCCGCAAAAAATCATGGTGTTCAACGACCAGAGAGACGAGAAAGGTTAACGATCTAATCTGCACTAATACCTTCCTAACAGATTCTGCTCTGATTGATAGGTCAGAAGGGCTTCGACCTCGAATCTGAATCACCGAATGATTTGTTAGCTGCTGAACACCTAACAGAAGAGAGACGGACTGGAGGTTTCTGAAAAACCCAGCAATATCAAATACATTTACAAGACGCTTTAACCTGAGCAAACTCTAAATTTCAACATAAATCGACAAAACCATCGTCCAAAAACAACCAAAAGATGCGAAGATTTCATTGAAATTTTGAATGCTGCTGATGTGTTCTAGGAAAGAATAAGGAAGGGAGAGAACGAGCCGTGGACGTATGCTGAATTTTAACGACCTCTAACCCGGAGAGGAAAAGGCTGAACAATAATGATAAAAGGGGTACAAAAGGCTGAGCAAGATGATAAGAGTAGGAAATTGAAATTGTTAAATCCCAGTGCTGTTCGACACAGAGGCTAGGAATCAATGAGGGTGGCGGTTGTTGGGCGAGAGATGGAGGGGGCTTATAAAGTGGCAGAGCAAGGTCTTCACTGAGGAAGAAACCCCGATGTATCGAATGCCGGGATCGCCCAACATTTCGAAACCACTTTAATCCACCTCAACTCAAAAAGAACTCCCAACATGCCATCCTCCAGCACCACTCCGAAACCCTATGCATCACTCAGCAATGACCCACCAAACAAAACCAGAAATTTCAAATGCAATAAGGTCTAAAAACAACAAAAGCTTCAACGGATCTACAGGAGGGCAATAAATTGGCTCTTAGGCTCTAAACCGACATCTTCATCCCGATGAACTTGTCACGACTTTCAGTGGTGGGAAAAAGCGTACCAGCTGCTATTTTGGTTTTAGGAAGATCGACGCAGTTTTCAAGAATAAAGGATCCAATGCTAGGTGTTGCCAAATACCGAGGAATAACTTTATCGTCAATCTAACAAAAATATTTGTGTCTATTGTGGTCAAAGTTAACCCCAGCTTACGACAGCTATTTAAATGAGGGGCAATACGAGTTCAGACGAACCGGTACCATAGATGGAATAATATTGCCTGAAGCAGACTTAAAATAGACTAAAAATCAAAGGGTGTTGTTGGGATGATCGGTTATCAGCGGCATTTGATCATATTAGGAGATTTATTATTTGGGGTGCTAGGTTAGCTTTTGGGGATTCGATTTTAGTTGATTTACTTCGGTCAATGTATTCACAGACTGAGTGCTATATGGCGATGAACAAGCGATTTAAAACCACCAATTGGTGCGGCAAGGGCGGTTCCGGAAGATCCATGCCTGTAATATCTATGCCAACCACTGCGCAACGTTTCCAGCAAAGAATGCCATGATCGGTGACAGGTTTTGAATTATACTATGGAAATTCCCAAAAATTGCTCGTCCAATAATTCCAAGAAAACAACAAGGTTTTGGTCTTATACCCTGCAAGTTGTGATGATCTGGTCATCTATGCTCAGTCAGCAGAAGACCTCCGAGGAGATGCTAATGGTATCCACGAGCAATTTTCACGGCCATGACGCAATAAATGAAACTAAAACCGAACCCTCATTTTATGGGAACTACCCGGAACAAAAGACTCCCGCGGCGACCGACAGTATCATCTTCAATAACATCACTAAATGGCGTGAAAGTCAAAAGAGACTTTCGGCCACCTTCAAATATCTAGGTACAATTATGTTAACGACGCCTGCGGCGATGTTGAAATCGAGCGAATAACCGCGGGCACCTGCAAGTTCTATGAGGTTAAACATTCTACCTGTTTACAAAGATAAAACTGAAAACCCGGTTCCAGTTTTCAATGCAATAATCCGATCAGTCATGACATAAGGTTGCCAGGCAATTGCCTCAAAAGCATTTGACAAGCTAGAGGTCGGCGATTTACATTGCTATTGAGATCTCATTATTGGTGAAAGGAGGCCTGGAGGAAAAAGGGTGAATTCTTACTGAGGGCGGATGGTTCTGGTGAGAGTTTTTGTAAATACAGATACAAAAATGAAGATATTAAGAGAATCTGCAGGGATCTCAGCAGACGTGAAGACTTTGTCAGGGTCAACAGTACAACCAGATGCTTTCATGTATGTCGGCAGAAGATGCTCGTTCATTAAACAGCTCACCCGACAAAGACAACCGAATGTCACAAAAAATCGGGCGTAGAAATACCTACAGGCAAGGTAATAAATAACCAAAAGAATGAGCACAACGAAGGTAAAATTGGTTCTTGAAAAAATGATGAAACGAAAACAATTTTAGTCACTGGCTTTAAACCACTATATTGAATTGAATATGCTAATGTGGAACCAAAATGATTGATTGATTGTTAGGTAGGGTAATGCATTTGCATTCGCGTAACTTATACGGTTGGTTTTGTATGTGGGCAATTGGAGAGGGAGAAACAGGATTTTCAAGTCTTTTTACTCACATTGAGATTTTCCAGTGATATATAAATTATTGCGTCCAACACAGTGATGACTTGGCTCAGACTAACTCACTGGATCTCTTCTAAACAGTCACTAAATAGCAACTATACGCTCATTAAAAGAGCGTGGCAATGTAACTCGTGTTACTTTAAAACAAGTTGTGTAAATTCCCGAAAATATCTATCTCAGGTGCTATCATTGTTAGCAAACTTTGGTAAAATTTTAGTAAATTTGGTAAAATTGATAGCAGTATTGTAAAATTAATTTGTCATGTAAAGACAGAAATTCAATGAACAGTACGAACAACCGGTGCATTCTCATTATTTTTTCTCGACGACAATGAAATAAGCTGAAACATTAACAGATTGGTTTTTATACATAATTATATCTTAGTAAATTAGTATAGATGGTTATATACATTTTACAACAAGTGTTGTATACTAACTTTAATATAATTATTATAACTTAGAAGTATGGGCTGCTTTTTTTCTACTGTTGTTTATATGCTATGTTGATTTTAACGACAGGTGGTCCTGGGTAAACTATTGCCATTTACATTATGTCTTTCAACCATAGGTGAGCGGAGCGCACATGCATTATAATGCTATAGGAAGGACCAATTATAAAAAGCTATACATGTACATCATATCCACATACCGGCCTCTGATTGGCTGCCTCATCTTGAAAATACCTGGTATCGTCAGCTTGGACGCGATTCTTTTAATGAGCGAGAGATGAAGCGGTTCAGTTAGATCCGGACCAGCACGCGGCACGAAGGCCTCAAACCTGGAGTTCAAAGCTTTCTTTCATCGTGGATAGAGTTGTTCATTTCTGAGGATTGCATCTAGTTTCGTCGGTTGAGGGACTGCATACTCGACGAGATGACCACTGCAATGGATGAATTCATGGTCGTTGTGCTGGGGGTGGTAACATTTGTGATCGGATCCTACGTTTCAAGTCTTTTTGATCTCAGTAAAAGCAAGCACAATATATTGTAAATAGATTGTTATTGGAGGAATACATTGATTCGTTTTATGAAAGGCAGTTTGGCTACTTTCAGATTCATTTGTGGATATATCACATTTCCCCTTTTCGGTCGTTTAATCGGTGAAAAGTCGAGATTCATTCGTATACAAAACAATAAAAAAATTAAAAAGCGACGTTTGGCAGCAGCAAACGTAATTTCACTAATCGACGACGAAATCTGTTGACTGTTTAACGGTCACTCACTTTCACATTAGCCAGTTTTGGGCAATGCTCCTTTTCTTCAATGCCTTTTTAAGTGTGCCCCCTTTTCACAATGACTCTCTTTTTGGCGAATTGATACACTCTTAACAATGCCTTTTTTTGGCAAGTTTTCTCCCAAAAATGTACTTTTTTGCTTGATTACACCCCTCTAACAATGTACTATTTTTGTGGTAACCCCTCTTAACAATATGTACCTATTTTGTGAGTTACCCTCTTAACAATGTACCTATTTTTGGTTATTTACAATGTACCTTTTTGTGATTTACCCTCTTAACAATGTACCTATTTTTGTGATTTATTTACAATGTGCCTTTTTAGCAGGTTGCCTCGCAATATTGCCTATTTTAGCAGGTTACTATTTACAATGTACCTTTTTGACAGTGTACCCCCCTATTTGCATGTACTTATTTAGCGTGTTTTACATTTGCAATGTAACCCTTATTTGCTGTGATCCCCGCACTACAGTATAAACCTTTCTTGACACTGACTCTTTTTGTGGCAATATCCCATTTTTAACAGCATGCTTGTTTACAATTGTATTCCTTTTTTGCAGTGTGACGCACTGCAATATTCACCCCAATTTTACCAGCGCACCTCTTTTCATAATGTGAGCCTATTGCCTGGATGCGCAGAGGGAGCAAAATAAGCAAACGTATAGCATAATAAATGAGTTCACCTAACCTCTTCATTTTCAACTGTACGCCTTGACAATGTAAACTGTGCCGTAATGTATAACTAGAAATTATTCGTCATTATTGTTGATATCAAATTCAACAAATCATAACCAGTAATATGAAATCTGCTATACTACAACATTAATAATAAACACATGATGGGGACAGGAGGATTCACTCAAATAATATATCTTAAAGTGAAAACTTCCGCCACTGTTTCTCCAGTGAATATAACATTTTATTGACTGTATTGATAAAAGGGACAGTATCGTCACGGTGATCAACAGGGCATGGAATCAATTGCTGGTTTTAGATTAACTTTGTCATTGAAAATAATACCCCACGCTGATGGTCATGGCCCTGCCATTGCTGCTTTTGCATAACTGAGCCAGAAATGTTCGGTCACTGACGTTCATCGAACTGGGACACCGATTCCATGCCCTGTTGAAAGTCTACAGTCGTGATATTCCTTTAATAGACCTGGTAAACTTGTAATTCAGACACAATCTCTACAGGAAAATGCAATAATTATCTCAATTTGGATTTTTAGAATCTCTGCGATACTACGTGTGCCATTCGCTTATGTTAAATCAACTCAACTGTGAAATAATATAGATTCTAAAACAAGAAGAGATTAAACAACCGAAAACCTATTCCATGGTTTGCTATTTTACCAACAATGTTTTTAAATCAAACACTTTTATTCTCATACACTGTAAAAATTGCCCATGAAGAGTACAGTGGTTACTAACAGCTGAGTTCCAGTAACCAATAATAAATACATTAATAACAAATAAATTCTGTAAAATTACGGTATGTGTCACTGTAACTGATTGCCGGTAACTTGCAAATTTTTCAACAACAAACTCAACTCTGCATCGCAATCAACAGTATATTACTGTATTTTTTAACGAGAGAAACACAGATACTGTAAAATGCAGCAGTAAAACACTGTAAGAAATTTGAACAGTAGTGCCATTGTTGCACATAAATTAAATACAATAATAATAAATAATTTACATTAATTTAATAGACAAATATATTAATAATATTGTGCTATATTTATTTTAAATACATAAACTGTTTATTGCATAAAACTGATAACTGTTCAAAGTATGAGTTGACAAACAATAAAACATTTTTATACTTTGACAGGAGAATACAATAAATGAATATTTTGTTTTTTTTCTTTACTCATGCTTATGGTCGCCTGCTTCGACCGAATATTGAATGAATGAATGATGATTAACACCAATAATATCTCATTTTTTTTCAGTATCTCTGAAAATGATTAATAACAATATGTTTAAAACTTTGTAGCTTTACATGGTGAGGAGAATAAGTAAAGACTAGTACGGGTGACACCATGTGAAATGCTCAATTGAGTAATGATGAAGTCTGAAAAGAACTGGAGTTAACTCGACGTTTCGATCAGTATGCTCTGATCGTCAGGGACAAACAGGCTGCACAATCGCTGTCGGCTTCTCAGTTCTTTCGTGAGCGTACATGGTGCTACAGTATCTTCCTGCTAATATATTTGTAATGAGAACAGACGTTTGTTTTTGAATTGACTGAGATTATACTGATAATTAATTTAGTGAAATATTATTTCATTACACTGCAAGTCTGTTTGAATGGCTATGAGCAAAAAACACGGCAATCTTTAGGGGTTTTAAGACAGATTGAATGTTTGTTGCTTTCATGGGCAGACATTTTACAATGACCATCATCTGTCCATGTTGAACATAAAACCTGTACTTTTCTTATATATTTTTTTTTTTTACTGGTCTGTAAATTGGATTGTGCTTAATATCTTCATCTGTGTTTTACACATTTGGCCCCGATGTGGACAGACCGTATTGTAGTTTTTTATAATGTTTTATTAGTTTGTCCAACTTTCATAATTTTGAAATTGTTCTCAGTTTATCGTAACAGTTTTATTATTATTGTATTTTTTAAAAAATTTGTACAATATTGTTCTATATTTATTTAGTTCTGTAACTTACTGTAAATTATTTATTATTACTGTATTTAATTTGCAGTAACAATACTTCTACTCAGAATTTACACAGTGCTTTTACTGCATGCATTTACGGTATCTTATTAACTCTTCACATTAAAAATACAGTAATATATTGTTTGATGCTGTAAAGATTTGCAATGAGATTGCTGTGACCAACTGCCAGTGACTTTTACTGTAATATTCTAATTTATTCCTGATTATTAATGAAATTTGCAATGAAGTTACTGGCAACTCAGCTATTATGGTTATTCATGCACTATTACCGTAGCTACTACATTACAGCTGTTACATGGCAACTCAGCCTTACACTTGGCTGCCAAGCAACACTGTCATTTTACAGACACATTTTTTCTTCAGTGTACCACCTACACACCACACACATCTCAAAACAAATCTAAATTACGATAATGAGTCAGTCAGTAGTTATAACGAACAGTAAATTATCGGTGTGCAAGAAAAATAAAGAGTAATACCGTAATAGTACCAAAATGTACCAAATGGGGATTTTGTCACTGCTACCGACAACAAATTACATCAAACTGAAGAAAAAAAATGGCGTTGGGTCAGCTTTTTGAGCGCGAAATTGCGGGCGTGTCGGTGCAACATTGCCGTGGTCGACAATGTATGACGGCGGTACAGTACGATGCTGTGTACATTTTACAGTATAATACCGCAATGTATAATGTTTGCATTTTTCGGTGAGATACAGGGTATTTTGCAATGGTGCTGTAAAATAAATATACAATACTACTGTGTATGTTTGGCAACATGGGTAACATTAAGAACACCGGTAATGAATTTGTCACGCTTCGTCATCAATTAATTTATTCACAGTGACGTAGCCAGGATTTTTCGAATTGGGGAAAACATTTTTGAGGGTAAATTTGCAACTCACAACTCAAACGAACAGACAAATAATGTAAAAACAGACTAAATTGCCAAGTCAAGAAATAAAATAGTTTGTGACTGCTTAAAGAATATACATTTAAAAATAAACAGTAAATAAACGAAAATAGTTAAATACATTCAGATATTCTTACTCATTCTATTCAGATAATATTATTCGCTATTCGTTCTAACGCGAAATTGAAAGAGTATTCAGTCCTAAATTTGAAATAAACCACCACTTTCTTAAAAAGTGACATCACCCAGACAAGTATTTTCTTAGGAAGATTGACCGTCATCCTCTTTACACCAACTAGTTTCATTTAATTCGAAAATCTTGTTTTTTAAAGGAAAATTACAATGCTGGCAATATTGTAAAATCTACTTCTGTATCTGACCAATAACCTACACTCTTTAAAACATGACATACATTAATTAACCTGCTTAACAATTTCAGCTTATTATGTTATTATAAATTAACCATTAATACTCAACTACTAGAGATTCTATAGAGACACGACATTATACACTTTTAGTGGCATGATATATGTTACATCAGGGGTTCGAAAAAGGCAAAATATCCTTTTGATAACTTTGGACCTATCTTGGGTCCAACATTGAGGGCAGGTTTAGTGGAGAAGCCTTAAAACGAAACCTTCTACGTCATGCAGTTTAACTTTGCATCGTTGTTTGCCTGATTGAATAATAGCATACATGTTCGGGTGGAATCGAACGTTTGAGATTGGGATGGGGGAGGACGCAAAATACCAAATCTGACCCTGATGGTCTCAACTTTGTGTAATATTTATCTGGGGGTGACAATTATAGCCGGCGTTGTGTCTGAATGCACCATATTGTATTTTACAATATCGATACATTAACAATCATCAATATTCCTCACACTGTAAACTTTCCACCTCGCCCATAAGATGATTTGTATGTCTTAGGAATCGAATATGGTGTACAGGTCTGGAAATAACTTTGTATTAAAAATTTAATCATGAAAACAGTTCTTTCTACCAACCAAATCCTTTTTATATACACAATAGGATGACATATACAGAAACCACACTGTCATTCCCAGTTTGTGGGTTATTTTTTTGTTGTTATTGGTTTATTATATTTCAAGTCACGCCAACCATCAGACCCTCTCCTCTTTATTCTCCACTTATCTCCACTCCTCCACACCCTTCCTTTCCCTTTCAATTCTCTTCTGCTTATTTCTTTACAGACCTTATTAATTGAGTAAGGATGTTTTGGTAGCACACTATTAAACTAAAATGTTGAATCAACCATATAGAAGTTTGGTCATTGACAACACTTTTATGCAGTTAATTTAACTCAAAGAAAGTGTTTAAGCCACGGTGTGAGCAGTCCAATTCGTCCCTAATTTGCCATAGTGACAAATCCGACTGTTTTCAATTTTTAAGTTTTCCCTTACATTAGTACATTTAGGAAAGAGAGACCTACCATTGTGTCTAATCACGTGCATGTATTCCTTATAGTTTTGGAGATGAACCATGCATTCAAATGATGAATGCTCTAACTATTTATTTTGACAAAGTGACCAATACCGCAATGGCCACTATATAACTTAATTCAGGATTGGTTTCGGTGTAGGGCAAGAGTAAGTCAATGGTTTCTGTAACTTTTATTCAACGTACATTAAAGGTTTACTAAACGTTCCCCACCTAACCTTTTATGATGATTCGTTCTAGAAAATATGAGCAACTGATTCGTACTAGAAATGTAGAACGGTTGGTTATCCTAAATATTAAAGGATTTGTGAGTGGATATAGCTTTGATTTACTGAACAAAATGTTTATTGATAAATATTGATAAGTCAAAACCATCGATGATTCTACAAAACCTTCCCGTCGTTGAAATAGAAAATTTAAGAATTTGGTTTAATTCTAAATGACAAAAGTTTGTGAGTTTATGTAGCTTTGATTCTGAAAACTTCATATGTTAATCATCTGTATTTTAAGAGTAACAATGACAATGTCATCGCGGTAGATTAACCAATTCAGCATGTTCTCCTCGTATGGATGCTGCAATTCTTTTTGAAACAAACTACAAGCCAATTGCAAGCTGTTAATAACTAACGGCATCATCCTTAACTTCTACAACTCCTAATTGTATAGTTTGGCATGGTATAACAACCGTCGGTGATTTTTCTAAAACTATTTAAGTATTCCCAAATGTGGTTTGGCGATTTGAAATTTTGCGTTTTTATAATTTTATTTTATTAAGGTTTTCTCGGCCAATTTCAAAAACTTTGTTAATTTTCGTTAAATAACATTCAAAATTCACATCGTTTTCACTGATCCGGTTAAATTATTTGTTTTATATTAATGGTTCAATTTATTTCCGAAACGGTCCGATAGTTCGTTCCCTGTCATTCTGCTGCGTTTTAGTTGGTTCTATTTCATTTTGAGCATCACGACTAAAATATCATCCAGAAATTAAATGTTTGCATCTTTTCGCGATTGATGCAGTCAAATTAACAATGATTGATGCGCAATAGTTTCGGTTTTTTTCACTTTCGTTTATGAACGTCAAGTTCATCTTAGGTACCTTATTCAAATACGCCCTTGGCAAGTTTGGCAAAGTCATAAGGCCTGTCTTTTTTAAACTTGGCTGTATCAAGATTCTCGATTTGTATTACAATGTCAAACATTTTTAACAGATTTGTTGCTTGGCTGGCAATATTATCAAGTCATTCTTTCACCTTTCTTCCAAATGTTTTATTTAGTTTTATTTTTATATTTGTTATTTATTAATTAATTATTTAATTATTCAGTTTGCCTTTGAGAAAAGAACCTGCCCAGGTTCAAAACGTAAAGACCAATAACAATTGTTGCATTTATACTATACTACTGAGTCCTTTAGGATTGGTAACAATTGCAACCAACTAATTCTCTATTATTTATTGTTATCTATTTATTTATTTGTTATTTATTTATTTATTTATTTATTTGTTGTTATTTATTTATTTATTTATTGTTGTGTTGTTATTAATAATTTATTTCTTTATTTTTATTTATATATTATTATTATTATTTTTTTTTTAAATATTTCTTTTGTTACAATCTTTAAACAGAATGAAAATATCTCATACCATAGCTTAAGAACTTGGTGTGATCAACCGCACGACTGGTTCCAATGATTGAATGAACTTATCGACACTTTTCACAGTGTACATTACTTATTTGCCGGTTGGTGTTGGTGAATAAGGTTTAAAAACACACTATTGGAACAGGGTCCAGAACAATACGTGTTTGGTTTTCCAATTCTGTGCCTCCCATACATCCGTGGTGTCTCGTGCGATAAATTAGTAAGAATGACCATTTTATGACAACAATTACAGTTTTTCTTGGAGGTTCCAAACCTAACACCTGTTCGCAAATGAATCGCAATTAAAAATATTGACATTCAGTGCCAAATATCTTCGTTTGACTAAATCATCCATTATTTGCCAAAACACAAGAAGCATGACAAAAGACAGTACTATTGTTTATGTCAGAAGTGCTGTGTATCATGTAGAGATGCTAATCTGACCCGATAACAGAACAATAAATTGAATTTATTGATCTCAGTCTTGAACTTGCGACCCTGCTCTTAACACATGCCTGGGATGCGCAACGGTGATACACATTCCCGTGACCCCAAATTCAAATTTAAGATGAAAACACCAACAACAAACGGAAATAATAAGGGAAAAAAGGTTTGTCGACGGTCTTTACCGAGAAGGATAATGGATGATTTTGGGCGTGGTGCGGGCGATAAGGTAAACGGAAGCTGATGACCGTATCTTACGTGACCCACAAATATGATCATAACCTGCCGGTAGTATATGTAAATGGGCTCTGGCTCGGTTGTTGGTACGATAAAAATAGGTTTATCAAAATATAAATAATGTCTTTTGTGTTGATGAGGTTGATGTATTTAAAGATTGGGGCGTGGTTGATGTTAGGTCGTGGGTGAAATGATAAGGGTGGTAAAAGGTATTTTTTTGTTAATATATAAAATCTACCCCACAATATCATAAAAAGTGATAAAGTAAAAATAAAAATATTATGTAGTTAATAGTAAAAAGAACAGATGTACCAAAACAGCAAAGGAGGATGACGCCAGTTTTAAAACATATGCCTATACGGCGCATCTTGATTGACGATTTAAAATTTAAAGATTACCGATGTCAAAACCCAATTGAAGTTATGGTTAATTCGACATTTACAAAGAATGACTCATGTTTGATAAACGAAAGGTTCCAATAATTATTTACGTTAAAATAGGAACGAATTTATATCGAGAAACTTGTACAGTCCGAAATATTGGTGAAAAAAACTTGAGAAATTTACAGCGTGAGCATTAATACGATCGGTTAGCATAATTCAATTGGTTTACCAGACGACGATCAAGCTATTTATTTATAAATATACTTCATGGTTGAAAGTAGCGATTGTTTAAAACTTAAAATATCGCAAGTTGGTACGAATTGACATAAACATGTACAATTTAGATTACATTGATATTTATGGCAGATAACGACCAGTCTTTACACCGTAGCTTTTAGAATTGGGTATTTTACCACCTGGAAAAAACACCACTTATTCTGCTACGTTTGCGGTGTTGTTTTGTTAGCATTTTATTAAAATTTCATCTTTTTTGAAAAACAAATACAATTTTACGCTCCTCATGTTGAAAACTTTCCGTTAAAAAGTACTACGTCGGGCGCGATAATTAAGAACAATTTCTGCTTATATTAAAGACGAAAGCTTTTTACAAAACGAAGAAAGCTTCAAATTAAAATTCCCAAAAAAATATCACCTTAAAGTGATAACAAAAGCGAAAGTGATCGTTCCACTTTTAAAGTAGCTATTAGTTGGCAAAAACAGTCAAGTGTGTTATACTTAGGTGCCAAATGTGAGCCTTGCGCTTTACATTACTGGAAAATAAAATGGAAAAAGTCCCCAATTAGTGTGAAAGATGTAAAAGGTGCAAAAGCATCGATAGTTTGTGTACGAACTGTGCAAAGATAATAAATGTGCAAGTTTAAAAAGCGAGCACAAAGGAAGAGCTAGACGTTTATTTGGTGGTGACCAGTAGGATTGGTTGAAAAGACTCTACGTTTATAGTGACTACACCAGCGTTTACGAAGTGTACGGCGGAGGAGCAAGCGTCGGCGGAGGGCGCTTAGACGAAGCGTCGGCGTAGCGCATTCATGACGTAGCGCTTTCGCGTATCCTCGTTAAATCTGGATTTATTTACACTAATGTTTATATTAATTTCATAAGTTTTCTATAAGATCTTTTTTTCTCTGAAATATCATCTTGTTTTTTATCAACCTTGTGATTTTTAGCCGCTGCACGTGATATCTTCTTTCAGGTTGCCAATATTTATCTCGTTCTTCGCGAATTAAATAAAATTCTTCTTGGGTAATGACATTGATATTTGGTACAAAACTCTAATTTCATTGTGTTTTTGTAGCTTTTTTACATAATTTATTTTTCGCGTGTATGAGAGCAATCGCATAACGCATATCCTACACCTAATCCTCCTAAAGTAACTCCAACCGGGAGATACTGTAAAACTAGTGATACCAGCGATTACAACAGGTGCTGTTCCCTTTTGTGCATTTCAGCGGATCTTCTACCGATAGTACAAGTCTTGATGTTTTCAACACTCTTTAATACGTTTTCTCGGTTGGTTTATTTTAAACATAATTCTTTTTGAATGTTATCTATTTTTGCAAACAAAATGCTGCTTGGTATCGTTCGCACTATCTGTCATATGCCGTACATCTGGATAAAGTACATTCAATGATTCTGTAAGTACACTCATTGTTTTTCTATTAAAGTAATTAAAGAATATTAAATTATGTATCTTTTTACTATTAATGGAAAAATATCTATTACATGTATAACAGACCCCCGTATTTTTATCACCGAAAAACTTTGCATGCGTAAAAACTTTTTGGGGAGGTTATAAATATGATGAGCGAAACCCTCTCCAAAATTAAAATTTATAGCAAAATCCACATTCTAAAAGTTTCAGTTTGTCTCCAAATAAAACCTTTGGTCATGAAGTTGGTCTAATAAAATAACGGGTGTTTAAATACTATAGATACATTGCGATTAATCACAACAGTAATAATTATTTTCACCCTCTAATACTTTAGCATAAAATGAACAATCTGATTAACCAACATAAAACTCTGGCATTTGAATGGTGAATCCCGTCCATCATAAAAGTCCCATCTCTGGGTGCAGCCAGTAGCAGGGAAACCGGACGGGAGATGGAACTTTCGAAAGGCAAACTGGCAGTCATTCACTGAGGAGACGGAAAGAAAAATCAATACCTGCCCAGGCCCAGACAATACCGATGTGGACACCGGGTACGCAGCCTGCCGTACCTTCGCGCGCAGAGAACCATCCCCCGTGGCTATAAAGCAAATATCCCCGCTGGGATGAAGTGCAACCTGCCTGGCTGTCCATCAGCAGGCGGGGCTGCGCGCCGTCCGTCGGCATTGACTGACTCCGGGGAAGGTAAGGGTGGTAAATGCGGTCTGCGGCGGCAATCAACCAGCTGACGGGCTGGACGCCAGTGGCCCGAAGGGTGGACGAACTCCGCCATGCTCTGACGACCCTGAGCGCTTAGAACGGCTGTTGCTGGTGCAGCAAGATGGATGAAAACTGCCCGCAAAACGTCACAGGTATCTCTAACGTGCGGGGAACGAATGGATGTACAACACCGATGGGAGACTTGCTGACGGTTGGAAACCGACGGGCGTTAAACTCAAACAAGGGAAGGCACCAGGCCACGATTACATCCACCCTGGTTTGTGACCCACCAGAGTGCAAAAACATCCGCATGTCCTGCTCGTTCTACTCAGCATGTTCCAGGGGCCCAAGCTCCCGAAATCTGGCGCCAATACCTGCTGTCTTCAACCCTTCCAAAGCCAAACAAACCTTGCAGACCCTAAGTCCTACAGACCCATCTCACTGCTCTGCGTCCCATTTCCAAGATCTTGAGAGGATGATCCATAACCGCATCGAAACCCAGTGGTGGACCCCAACTCCCACAGGAACAGGCCGGTTTCCGTCTCGCGGACGGTCAACGGTCGACCAGGTGACCTGCTCACTCAAGATATTGAGGACAGCTTCCAGCAACAAGAAGGCTGGAGTAGTGTTGCTGGATCTTACAACTGCCTATGACACCATCTGGCACCATGGACTCCACCTAAAACTACTAAAGACCATCCCAGACCGGCATATGGTGAAGTTCATCATGGAGTGCTGACGAACTGCAGCTTCACCCTGAACCGGTGATGAACAATGCAACGGCTCGGGAGGCTGAGGAATGGCGTTCCGCAGGGTCATCCTCGCACCGATGTTGTTCAACATAGCCATCTACGATCACCCGGAGACAACATCCCGGAAATATGGCTACGCTGATGACCTGGCCATCGCGGTGGGTCGACCAACATGGGAGGCGGCGGAAGACGGCCTAAAGCCAGGACATGGGTATCACGACGGCTTTACCTGCGCAAATTGGCTTACAGCTCCAGCATTGGCAAGACGGTGTCGGCAACTTACCACCTCAACAACAGCGGGAAGCAAAGGGGAACTGGATGTATTCGTCGACAACAAGCGCCTGGGTTCCAGCAAGCCCCGCGAGGCGCATACCTTGGTGTACGTCTGAGTAGGACACCTCTCTTCAAACAAACGCCTTGAATAAGTGACGGCCAAAGTGTCATCAAGGGTCTCCGCTAATCCGACATTTGCCGGCACTGGCTGGGGTGCATCCGCCAAGGTGCTTCGAATCTCACGCAAACCCTGGTCTTCTCCACGGCTGAATACTGTGCCCCCAGCCTGGTGCAAGCCACATGCCAGGAAGGTCGACGTTGCCATAAGTAACGCTCTTCGGACCGTAACTGGCTGCCTGGCTCTCCACCCGTGTTCCCACCTGCCAGTACTGGCGGGAATTGCCCCGGCTGGCCTCCGACGGGAGCTGCTACCCTCGCCCTAGCAAAGGAAAGCCGGAGAACATGACTGGCATATCCTGCACGACACCACCACAACGGTGCTGCCTCTAAATAGACTCAAGTCCCGCCATCCGGTACAACAGGGCGGCCAAGAGCTATCGGGTCCATCCCTGAGGACGTGTCTACAGAGGCATGGCTGGCGGCAACCTGGAAGCAGGAGTGGGGTCGGGGCCGAATTTTACGCATCCCACTGTTGCATCCAGGACCCGGGGAGGCAGCATTAAAGGAGAGGAAATGCCACGCCGGCAATGGACCCTGCTGAACCGCCTACGAACTGGGGTCGGCTGTTTCAAAACATCTATGAGGAAGTGAGGGCCTGGCGGAGGGAACGAGTAATAGCGGTGTGAGCCGAACAGACCGCGACCATAATCACCGCCTGATCCCTGTATATAACCACCCTCGAGGCCGGCCTCTTCGATGTACGGGACCTGAGACGAGGGGCGTGGCTGTACGCTACTGAGCTGGACATCCTGATGATGCACACGAAGAAGAAGAAGTAGAATCCCAAAATATTTTTTATCCTATTTCCCGCATTAAATATACTAAGATACACATCTTGCAAAGTTTGTCCGGTTCAATGTGTTGGTATATTCAAAGATTAAGTTTTTGTTGCCTTGACTCTCTTTGCTTGTTCGACTGGGACCATAAATACTCGCCATATTTATTATAGTATAAAATTAATTTGTCAAATAAAAACTTTTAATTTTAAAAAATTAAAACAGATTTACCGGGTGTTTAAATACCGAAAAAGTCGCTTGGCCACCACAAAAACGTTTGTTATCTTTCGCGTTGAAAACACATTTCCAAATCTGCGTGCTGCGAAACAAGATTATTGAAAATAATGTTTTCCCCTTGAGCTGGAGAAGGAATATAATATAAAATTATGTTAACGCCATAATTGCCATAACAATTGTTGAATGCGAAAATATTTCACCGTGTTTCATAAATTTGTAAAAATTTCGCAGTATGTCCGTGGATCGTTAAACATGTAAAGGGTAGATTAAATGTTACCGTGCCATCCTAATTGCTCATTGATATTTTCAATTAATGGTACAATAATTAACATTTGATCTCCTATCGATATAACCGTGTTCTTCCTTAAATTTCACTATGATTGCTGATTCCTTTAGTAGCATTAACACCGCTCGTTCGACTACCGACCGTAACTATTCGCCATATTTATATAATTTCTAGATTTAAAATAATGGGAAACCGTGATTTGTTATGTCTCTACCATTTGAATCTTTAATTTGAAAACTCAATGCGTTAAAAATTCGGTTTTAAGCTTTTTAGTAATAGTTTTTATATTTCTAACGGAAAAGCGTTTAAAATAATTACAAGGTTTACCGTTGAAATAATTTTCAGTCGTCGAAATTTAGAGTCTAATGAATGTGTAAATTTTTAAAAGCTGTACATCCAATTTTTTACTATATTCTCCTGATTAGAAATTCGTTGTGAAACCTGATAGGTTAGCTAACGCGGAAGAAGAATTTGACGGAGTTGTTTCTTGAGGTTAAATTTAACGAAAGTGATCCAAGGTGCGTCTTTACTATAATATTGATAATTTCGTTAATGTTGTAAAGCCCCGGTTCTGACAAAGTTTACAACATCTTGTTGCTTTGACAACTGTGCGATAGTTGTTAACATATATACGCACGTTGCAATATCACCAAAATGTTTACGCTGTAATGATATCGTTTAGATTACCTTTGCGATTATCGATGGCGTCATCGTCTAACAACACCCGCTATTTCTTGAGTTACCGATTTCGAAGGTTATGATACATTTATTATACGCAATCTACTGGAAATTTTAACTTGCCCGCCTCAGGGTACAATGCTAGTGATTTTGACGAGTCTAAATGTTTACGTCAATGAAAGTGATTTTTTCTCCATCCAATTCGACAATGTTTTTAGCAACTACAAGTTGCCTCGCGTTCATAACGATGAGATTGTACATTTGGTAACGCATGCTGCAGTACAACGAGATGCGGGGTGAGTTATAAACATTTAAATCATTCGAATGAGTGATTCGTATTTTTAAGATTTCGTTTATTATCCTTTAAATAGGACGATTACTCAAGAAATGAGTTGTCCTGTCGTTTCAAATAGATTTGAGCGCGTTCGACAACAATATAGACATTAGCGCGTATATAGTATATGTAAAGACTTTCACCTCTCGACATCAGATCATTGGGAAACAACGAGTACACAAAACCTCGTTAGGATTGGGAACGGCTTATTATTCGATAACGGTTGCAAACCGGTGCCACATGGAAAAATTTACTACGATGTTTAAGTTTAAACACTTTACAATCATCCGCACACTCCAATCAATAAAGTACTGATACTGATTACGAAAACGCTACAAAAAATGAGTTTTGAATTATCCCTCGACATATACGATCGGTTGCATTTACAATACTCCATCTAAGAGCTCGCTTGGGATAAAATTTATAATCTGATGAGTCAGGGTTTTACAGATATCGGTACAGAACGAATTAACGATTCTATAAGAACATGCATTTACGCGATATTGGAGAAAGCTCAAGTGCCAAGCAAAAACATTTTTTACAGATGATGCTGGATTAGATGCTGGCATTGAATTTTTAAATATAGTGAATGCCCGGTTGGATTACCGGTCGTTAGTATGGATCGATATCAAAAATCTCTACCGAATACTAAAACACAATTAAGCTTTGTTATCGGAGAAGAATTTATACATGATGCCGATGATATGAATATGCGTATAAGGTACGTGTGGGATACAACAATAATTTATTAATCTCATCAGTGATAGCACATCATTGGGATTGAATCGAGACATAAATTCAACGTTGCTTTCTTTACCACTACCCGACGGCAGAACCCAGAGGTAACTGCTCCCAAAGCGCCACCGCATAATGCAAGATGATCTTTCAAACGACCGAGCTATAATAACCAAAGACTCTTTGGAAGAATCGCAGCGCTTTGCGCTGGCGGAACCAACGATACTCCTCGGCCACACCACCAAAAAGAAGAAAAAATGCTTTAATTATTGGTTTTGCAGTCTTGACAGAGATTGGGTTTTGGTATTTATGAAATGTTAACTTAACGCTTTTATATAGATAAAATTAAAACACCAGCCCCGTCAAAGCAACCACAAATATTCTGCCGTCCATGTGACGATGCCAAACTTGTTTAAATAACCAATTATCCACCACCGATAATACCAGTCGCAGCTAACGCTTTTCTCCGAGTTTTGCTAATACACTCGCTAGATTTTTAATACACTCGCTAGGTGTTTTTGTATCCATCTTTACACCGCCACCGCTCGGTTCTGGCGGTGCGGGTGATAACGTGTGGGTTTTGGTAAACTGAATTACAACATTGACGATTAATTCGTGAAACAGCGATTGCCAAAACCAACGACCGTTAATATACCAGCGATCATGAAAACCTTGTTCTCTAAATAAAGTTTTAATTTTATCTCCCAACGTAACATATCTTTCTAAAAAATTAAACGTTTCTTTTTAAATTCTATTGATTTGACTACGAAGGAAACATAATCATGCGCATCTATTTGCTCTGACAAAACTTCTTTGTCATCTTTTTAGTTTTACCGAAGATTGTTCACGTAGTTTGCGGTTTCATCCTATCTTCATCGTCTCGATCTCGACGCTTACGTATTCTTTTCAATATCTGATATTTTTTGATTGACTATTTTTTAATTTGGTAAAATCTAATTGTTCACCTCGATTTCTCGTCATAGCAGTTTCATTGAGATTAATAACACTTCTGTAATTCTATATTTAATTGCGTTTGAGTTTCTTGATTACTCAAGCGCCATTCAATAACTTCTTCTACTTTGTATTGATTTTTCCACCCGTTGTCTCGGTATAGAAGGTAACCTTCTACCACGTTGTCTCGGTATAGATGGTAACCTTCTACCCACGTTTGATGCTCGTGTAGATGGTGACAACTTCTACCTGCACGTTGTCTCGGCGCCAGATGGTGAACCCGCTACCACACGTTGTCGACGGTTGAAAGGCCTTCTGCCACACGTTGTCTCGGTATGAAGGTAACCTTCTACCACCGTTGTCTCGGTATAGATGATGACAACTTCTGCCGCTCGTTGTCTCCGGTATGAATGGTGAAACCTTCACCACGCGCGTTGGTCTCGGTATGAATGGTAACCTTCTGCCACCTCGTTGTCTCGGTAGCAGATGGTAACCTTCTACCACACGTTGATAACCCCGGTAGAAGGTGACCTTCACCGCCGTTGTCTCGGATATGGTGACAACTTCTACCACGCGTTGTCTCGGTATGGATGGTAACCTTACCACTCGTTGAAACGGCTGGCTCTACCACCGGTTTTCTGTTTCCTTTATAACATTTATCATGGCTTTTTCATTTTCGCTAAATGGTGTTAATCACTTTTGGTTAAACCGCGTGATGAACTTTAGACCTTTAAAATCCACCTGTTTTCTTAGATAACATTATTTCTTTATCACCCCAAAAATAAGCTCACCCTTTCCTTTATCATTTGGTTTATACGGTAAATCGTATAGTCTTTTACAACGTGTTCATACTCTGCTCTTTTATAAAAATCATCGACTATACTTTTATGGGTTGATTTGTTTGAGAATAAAAGGTATGTGACTAAAAGATGTTTCTTCTGGTATATCATTATTCAACTGGGTGTTGATGATTACATCTTCAATATATCCATCATTAGGTAATTCAAGATACTTCATCATCTTCAGGGTAGTTGAACGCTGGATCTCTGTCTCCGATAAAGGGTTCCTTTCCTTCTGCCATTTTATAATTACTTTTTGTATCTTTTTTAAATAGTTTATAACTTACGTAGCTACTATACTCATACCAATCCAAAGTGAATAACGTTTCTCGCGTTTTTGATCTTCGCTTTAGGAACGTAAAAATCCTCAAGTTTGGGTTCGTTGTATAAATCGCTTTTTATTAATTTCTGAATTATAAAAGTGTTGTTTTCTTGTCTTTATTATAGTAATCATTACTAAAGTCGGTACAAATCATGATGCTGTAAATCTTTATAAATATCTCTCGTTTCAATATCAACCATTAAACTGTCTGTATCCGTGTAAAGTAGTTTGCATTTGTCTCCATATTTATTTTTAAATGATTGTCAATAAAAATCGTGCATGTAAAGTTTAACTAATTCTGAAATAGTCATTCCTACATAGATTGGTTTATTGAGTACGATACTTGTTTTGTAACATGAATTGCTGTAAGTCAAAGCCTTCAAAAATCTTAACCTCCAGCAAGAAGTCGGTTTTGCTATTTTTACGGATGTGTTTTTGTCCTGTTCATCGTTTGGTCTCCACAAGATCACATTAATACGATTTCGTACATTTTCCATCGTTTTTCCAAAAACTGAATTGACATTCATCAGTTTGACTAGGTCTTTCTCAAAATCTGACGTTGCATTTTTCACCAATTCAGTGTCTAAATGGAGTGTCATTATTGACGGTTTCAGCGCACCGAACTTTCAAGTTCTGGTGTTGCCAGCAACGAGGGTGTGGGTTCGAGCCGGTCGTTACTTGTGTCATGAGCGAGGTACTGCTCCTGTGCTTCTCGTCCTTCAGGATGGGACATTAAGCCGTAGGTCCCGTGTGTTTGTGTGCACGTAAATAAAGAAATGCCGCTTGAGCACCACCCAGTTGGTGGATACGTGCGCTATATAAGTCCACGGTATTATTATTATTATTATTATTATTAAATCAATGTGTGATTTCATCCATGGTGATTCATCGGTCTAAAAACGCGATGGTACATTGTTAGTTTCATACCAGGTTGTAAATATTTTTTGTAAAATCCGATAATAGGTAATATTTTGGTTTGTTGTCAAATTAGCGACTAATTTTGAACATTTATACCAAATTAATTTCTCTGGCGCGAGCGAATAATCGTTATGAGAAATCGTGTGGTTGTCTGGATATTCTAAATCTAACTTCTAAAAAGTAATATCTTCCATATTTTAATCTTTTTTTTCTTTTTATTAAAATAATAATCGTGAATTTGTTGCTTGAGATAACCATTTAGAGTACCCGTTGGTGAGGTTTGACTCATCTCGCATGACCGTAACAAGTATTCGCGTCTAAATACATAATGTAACTCGTTGGTTTTAATGGATCGGCATACTCACATTTTGGATTGTTTGCTTTAGGTATCTATTACTCACCATAACTATTCCTCCTCTCAAACCTTTTTCTATAAATAAATACATGTCATTATCAGTCAACAACTCTAGACAAACTGTTGAATGTTTTAATAAAGCGTCCCAACCTGTTGATCTTTACTAGCCATTCGACAAATTATTTAAAAAATGTAAAACTACATCTTCACCCTGTGTAAACGATGAAAATATTTCACCGTCGCATTGAATAATAACATACGAATAGCCACTTACGGAAGATGCTCTTGTTTAATCCCAGGGTTGTCACCCTATCTTTTACTCATTAAAGGTAAGTACTCAAAGAATCTGCGTATATAGTAAAAGGAACTTTCATCTTGTTGTGAAAATTTGACAATTTAAATGTGTCGTTTACCCTTTATCGGCATCGTGTATTTTACCGCTCTATCGCCTACACTTCTGCCACTCTTTCGTATGATTTAAAGTAGTTCTTCTCTACTAAAATTACACTGAAGCAACGATCACAAAGTGTTTTTAGCTTTATGCTTTGTTTGATCGTAAAGTAATTTATTAAGAATCCTTGATCCAAACGTAGTGAGATCTAGTTCCTTCTTCTTCTTCTTGGACCAATAAATAATTTTTACGTTCCCTTCTCACAATTTTCATCATTAATGTATATAGAACGACTGAATTGTATTTATTCAAACCATAAACGTTTATCAGGGATATATTTGTTTCTCAACTTTTTCAATCTGACTGATTGGGTCGAAAATCAATTCCGTCAAAATTTAAACCATCCTCTATCGGTTATTTAGAACGTCTATCAACACATTCTTTTTGGCAGGAAAAAGAGCACTTCATAGGCCATCGTAAACAATTATCATCTTTGTTTTACGTTGATGCATGTTTTTATTTCTTATGTAATTAGGTAACTCGATATAAGAACCACCTCTCAAGGACGATTTTTTGAAATTGTAAGAACTAATTTTTTTTCAAAACGATCTACAATCCATCCAGAACCTCTATTTGTACAAGTTGCTATAACTTCTCCAATTTTATCAAACCCTAGCTAATTTAGCTTTAATATTATTCATTGAATAGGAATCGTCGAGGTTTTGATCCCACCATCATCTAGATTTTAAAAAAATATAACCCACACGTTTATCATAAACTTAATGGTCCAAATTCTTCCCGTAAATCTAAAGTCAACTTTTCTATTATCGGTGCTTCGACTTTCCTTCGTAATCTATATAAATCTGTTTTTTCTTTTATGACCAACAGTATAGTCATTCCCAATTCGCTTTCAATAAATGTGTCCCTACATCAATCAGTGGTTCATCAAATTCTAAAACACCACGCGACATAACTCTCACAATTTTATACAAATCTTTTTTCATAATGTCTTTCTGTCCCATATCGGAAAGCCATGCAGCTTCATATAACAGCCCTCAAGTTGACGCTTTTGTTAATTTTGTTAATGATTCTTGGTTATGCCGTTTTATATATTTGTTTTACTGCATTGTGTCAAGTGTTTATCTACTATTACCCTTTTGGTTTTGCACAAGAATTAAGGTCGTGTTCGCGCAAACTCTTTAGATTAAAAAAAAAATCAATTTTTGGGGGTGATTTTTTTGCGATTTGTTGTTGATATTTTATTGGTGATATTTTTCTCGTGGTGAGATTTTTATCTTACCTCATCACCACTTTTTTTTTCTCAGATTGATTGAAATTCCCTATTTTATGTATTCAAAAATCAATTTCATATCTTTACCACCTTCTACTACCACGACCTACTAAATGCATCAACCACGCCCACCTATTTTTTAAATACATCAAACTATCTCCTCATCAACAACACAAAAAGACAATATTTATATTTTGATAAAACTTCATTTTTATCAAATGCAACAACAAACCCGAGAGCCCCCCATTTATACTACTTGCCGTAAAGACAAAGCGTCAAATTGTTGGTTCCGTTGTAAAATGGCTGTATCGATTTAGTTTTCAAAACAAATTGTATAATTATGTTGAATATAGCCCAACAGAAATTGGCAATTCATACAATACCCAGTGATTACGTTTTGTCCAATCAATTGTCTGAAATTTCATCAATCTGCAATTGTCTTGATCTTGAGCATTTATGAATAAGGTTTAATTATTGGAGGTTGTTTAAGAACCCAAAA